>LR778285.1:3221030-3306766 GCA_902810595.1 Coregonus sp. 'balchen' | reverse complement strand
AGAGGGGGAGCCACCTGATTACCAAAACGAAGATGCGGGACCCCCTCCCCCCCTCCCCCAAGTTTTTTCTCCTCACCCAAAAAACCCAATTTAAATTTTGTAAAGGCAAATAGAGTGTATATTTCCTTTGGGGCTTCATCGCAGCACACGTAGCACTCCGATATAAATTCAAGGGATCTAACGCTAAAGGGAATCCCACGGGAGCCTGGGTCTGGGGAAGCAGGGGGAGGATTGTTCTGTCGTTGGAGAGGGGGGGTTTTTATCAATGTATTTCCCACCCCCTCGTCTCCTCCCCGTCCTCTTCGCCTTTTGAAAAAGTAAAAGGTAAAGGGGAGTTGGGAAACAGGGAGGTGTTAATAGGGGATAGGGGCGCCACTCCCAAACGGGAAAAGAAGGGATTTTTTTCTAATCAATTATATCACAGCAAACAGCAGTTATCAGTGTTCACGGTCTGATCTGCCAGCCCTAATGTCAAATCAGGCTAAAGTCGTGCTTCAAATGGCCCCGCCCGTTTTTTTGGGCGATTTCAGTCAGGTTGAAAATCGCCCGAAGTCTCTCATAGCCTGTCATGTAAAATCTATTTTTTTTCACATTCAGTTTTCAATACATTCTCTATGGGTGGTCTGTGGGCATGCACTTACGCGCTTTCGTCATAACGTGACGAACGTTGAACGTAAACTAAGACAATGGCGGCTAGCAGCGTCTATGTTGCGACCTGCAGTGTGGGCGTTATTTTATGTTTTAATTTGTAGACTTAGTTTACAAACATTCTGCAAACATTCTTGCTTTGGACTGATCTTCGGTTTTGGACTGATCTTGTTGATCGTGTACATACCCGCTACGAACGGACTAAATAATGAAAACGCTGCTGGCAGCGGATCCCAATACAGCTGGGGAGACTTGGCTGGATGACAGAGTCCCGGACAGAGAGCTGGAGCCGCCGGACTTCACCCTGGTCCAGAGCGGACCGCGATCCTGGTAAGAGAGCGACTCTGTACCCCGACATTGAACTGCTTCTGTGTCATTGAACCTTACTATTGTTGATAAAAACAAGTTTACTGGAGAACGGAGACCAAGTAGAGACTTTTGGACAGGTGGATAATTGTATAATATAAGGCAGTTTATTCAGAGTAAAGATATCTGGAATCGCGTGCACGGACCCGTTCGTCAAAACTCGTTAGGGAGTTTATCAGAAGAGCCCCTAAACATGTTGTGCTTGACATTTATACAATAAAATGAAGTAGGTTGAATCTAGTAGTTCTGATCTTCTGATTGGTCCTGATGAAGTTGGGCGAGGTCACCTCCAGGCTAGTGTCACTGTTGCATTGGCTCTGAGTCGGGTTCTCTGTCTTCAGATGTTCAGCCTAAGAGAAGAGAGGATTTGTGTGTGGTGTGTGGGTGTTTGTTATCAGTGTTGGTGTGGTGTTGTGTGTGTGTGTTGTGTTTGTTATCAGTGATGATTGTGTGTGTGTGTGTGTGTGTGTGTGTTATCAGTGATGATGTGTGTGTGTGTGTGTGTGGTGGGTGTGTGGTGTGGTCCTCAGGACAAGAACTCGTGAGTTGGAAGAACTGAGAGACCTATGGCGTGGGTGTTATCCTTAGCCACCTGCTGACAAGGCTGACAAGATAGGACTCTTGTTCATTGTATTGAATACAAAGGCCCAACACAAAATGGGTCATGCACAAGATTTTAGTCAGACCAAGCTATAACATTATATATTTACTACGACAGTACATTCAACCAAAAGCTAATATAACAAAGGCATCAGAGATTATTTATAATCTGTCACAGAAACTGGAATCCATCTCCCCAGATCAGTCAATAAATGCTTCTGGTATTGACTTATATGCTGCCCCTGTCTTCATGTTGTTGCTGGACATATCTTTTTTAAAATGTGTGTAGGTCACCTAAATCATCAGAAAAATTGCCCCTCCTGAGAATTTTTTTTTTATCAGGAGCCGCCACTGGTCGGCGAGGACAGTGAATGAAAGGTGGCTAACAAGGAGGGAGGACACTTCCCTTCGCCTACTCACGAATTTACACACTGCTCGACCACTTATCGGTTTTCCAGGTCACGGAGGAGAGAGGACAGAGGAGAGAAAACAGAGGAGAGAGGACTGAGGAGAGAAGACGGAGGAGAGAGAACTGAGGAGAGAGGACAGAGGAGAGAGGACAGAGGACAGAGGAGAGAGGACAGAGAATCTCTTATGGTTCTATTATATTTCTCTGGTTGTTTTGACACTTGCCTCTGACCAACACATTTGAGGAGCAGAAGTGAATCAATCCTTAACACGTTTTTGTCCCTGTCTGTCTGCCTGTTCTGCCCCCTAGGAAGCTTGTTTAAAAATTTTAAAAGTCCCACCACCAGATGAAGGCGAGGATTTTTCCCTTCCTTTCCCTTTAAAAGAAAGTTAGAAAAACAGCTACGGGTTTTCCTGAACGAATGAGTGATATTTTTTGTAAAGACGTGGGTTTCAAAGGAGGGGGAATACAGGCCAAGGGAAGAGGAAGCAGAACCCACCCTTATTTTTTGGGAAGAAAAAAAGAACGAAGAACGGGAAGAAGGGAAAAAAGAAAGAAGAAAAAGAAAGAAAGAGGAAGAAAGAAAGAAAAGGTAGAAGAAAGAAAGGAAAAGAAATAAGAAAACTCATAGAAAAAATACAAAAATAACATAAATAAATAATACTAGTGCAACTAAATCATAAATAGTCCTACATACATCCTCGTATCCCTCCTCCATACCCCCTCCCTCCACCTCGAATAACTCCTCCTCCTCCTCGTCCTCCCTCCTCCCTCTCGTCCTCCCTCCCTCATCGTCCCCTCCCCCCTCCCTGCATCCCTCCCGCCTCGTCCTCCCTCCCCTCCCTCCCTCATCGTCTCCCACCCCTCATCGTCCTGCCCTCCCTCCCTCTTCCTCCCTCTACTGCAGTGTGCGGTGGGTTTTCTAAGGAGACTGAGCGAGCCCCATCCATCTATTGCAGTGCAGACCCACTGGGCACAGACGTCAATTCAACGTCTATTCCATGTTGGTTCAATGTAATTTCATTGAAATGACGTGGAAAAAACGTTGATTCAACCAGTGTGTGCCCAGTGGGTAGAGACAACCTGAAACAGAAGCCATGACTCCTCCTAATACATAATCACATGGGCCCCACAGACGTCTCTGTCTGTCGACGAACCAACCAAAGAACCAACGAGCTCAGCCTCAGCCTCAGCCATCTGCTCAGCCTCAGTCTCAGCATCAGCCATCTGCTCAGCCTCAGCCTCAGCCTCAGCCTCAGCCTCAGCCTCAGCCTCAGCCTCAGCCTCAGTCTCAACCTCAGCCTCAGCCTCAGCCTCAGCCTCAGCCATCTGCTCAGCCATCTGCTCAGCCTCAGCCTCAGCCTCAGCCTCAGCCTCAGCCATCTGCTCAGACTCAGCCTCAGCCTCAGTCTCAGCCTCAGCCTCAGCCATCTGCTCAGCCATCTGCTCAGCCTCAGCCTCAGCCTCAGCCTCAGCCATCTGCTCAGACTCAGCCTCAGCCTCAGTCTCAGCCTCAGTCTCAGCCTCAGCCTCAGCCATCTGCTCAGCCATCTGCTCAGCCATCTGCTCAGCCTCAGCCTCAGCCTCAGCCTCAGCCTCAGCCTCAGCCTCAGCCTCAGCCTCAGCCTCAGCCTCAGCCATCTGCTCAGCCTCAGCCTCAGCCATCTGCTCAGCCTCAGCCTCAGCCTCAGCCCAGCCTCAGCCTCAGCCTCAGCCTCAGCCTCAGCCTCAGCCATCTGCTCAGCCTCAGCCTCAGCCTCAGCCTCAGCCTCAGCCTCAGCCTCAGCCTCAGTCTCAGACTCAGTCTCAGCCTCAGCCATCTGCTCAGCCTATACCTCTGCGTCTCATCAAAAACTCCATCCATGTCTTAGGGGATTCTCTCATTAAAGATGTGCATTTAGATGAGCAGGTGGTGGTGAAGGTGACTGGAGAAAAAAAACTCTCATATGTTGAACCCAGCCACTTGAATTAACGTGCCCTGTAATGAAATGGAAATGGTCTTGTGGATGGATGTGTAGCCTACCTAAGTGGAGTGGCGATGCCGTTTGATGAAGCATTTAGCATTTCATGAATCTAATCATCATATCTGATCTATAGATACATCATGTCTGGTCTATAGATACATCATGTCTGGTCTATAGATGCATCATCATGCACTAGATGTTGGAACATTGCTTCTGTGACTTCTTTCCATTCAGCCACAAGAGCATTAGTGAGGTTGGGCACTGATGTTGGCCGATTAGGCCTGGCTCGCAGTCGGCGTTCCAATTCATGACAAAGGTGTTCGATGGGGTTGAGGTCATGGCTCTGTGCAGGGCAATCAAGTTCTTCCACACCGATCTCGACAAACCATTTCTGTATGGACCTCGCTTTGTGCACGGGGGGCATTGTCATGCTGAAACAGGAAAGGGCCTTCCCCAAACTGTTGCCACAAAGTTGGAAGCACAGAATCATCTAGAATGTCATTGTATGCTGTAGCAGTATTTATGCTGCAGTAGTTTATGTGTCGGGGGGCTGGGGTTAGTTGGTTATACCTGGAGTACTTCTCCTGTCTTATCCAGTGTCCTGTGTGAATTTAAGTATGCTCTCTCTAATTCTCTCGTTCTCTCTTTCTCTCTGAGAACCTGAGCCCTAGGACCATACGTCAGGACTACCGGGCATGATGACACCTTGCTGTCCCCAGTCCGCCTGGCCTTGCTGCTATTCCAGTTTCAACTGTTCTGCCTGCGGTTACGAAACCCCTACCTGTCCCAGACCTGCTGTTTTCAACTCTTAATGATCGGCTATGAAAAGCCAACTGAGAGACCTGAGCCCTAGGACCATACGTCGGGACTACCGGCCGTGGTGACTCCTTGCTGTCCCCAGTCCGCCTGGCCTTGCTGCTATTCCAGTTTCAACTGTTCTGCCTGCGGTTATGGAACCCCTACCTGTCCCAGACCTGCTGTTTTCAACTCTTAATGATCGGCTATGAAAAGCCAACTGAGATTTATTCCTGATTATTATTTGACCATGCTTGTCACTTATGAACATTTTTGAACATCTTGGCATGGTTCTGTTATAATCTTCACCCGGCACAGCCAGAAGAGGACTGGCCACCCCTCATAGCCTGGTTCCTCTCTAGGTTTCTTCCTAGGTTTTCGCCTTTCTAGGGAGTTTTTCCTAGCCACCGTGCTTCTACACCTGCATTACTAGCTGTTTGGGGTTTTAGGCTGGGTTTCTGTACAGCACTTCGAGATATTAGCTGATGTAAGAAGGGCTATATAAAATAAAATTGATTGAAATTGATTGATAGCATTAAGATTTCCCTTCACTGGAACTAAGGAGCCCGAACCATGAAAAACTGCCCCAGACCATTACTCCTCCTCCACCAAACTTTACAGCTGGCACTATGCGTTGGGGCAGGTAGCGTTCTCCTGGTATCCGCCAAACCCAGATTCATCCGTCAGACGGTGAAGCGTGATTCATCACTCCAGAGAACGCGTTTCCACTGCTCCAGAGTCCAACGGCGGCGAACTTTACATCACAGTTCTTGTGTTCGTATCGAGGCAATTTGGAACTCATAATGAGTGTTGCAACTGAGGACAGACGAGGTATACTGTTTAGGCGCTATTTATATATTATTATTATTTACATGTATTTAACTTGGCAAGTCAGTTAAGAACAAATTCTTATTTACAATGACGGCCTACACCGGCCAAACCCAGACGACGCTGGGCCAATTGTGCGCCGCCCAATGGGACTCCCAATCACGGCCGGGTTGTGATACAGCCTGGAATCGAACCAGGGGGGGTCTGTAGTGACGCCTCAAGCACTGAGATGCGGTGCCTTAGACCGCTGCGCCACTCGGGAGCCAGAATGAATGAATTATACCAGTATAGCCTTAGACCGCTGCGCCACTCGCTACGCGCTTCAGCACTCGGCGGTGCCGTTCTGTGAGCTTGTGTGGCCTACCACTTCGCAGCTGAGCCGTTGTTGCTCCTAGACGTTTCCACTTCACAATAACAGCACTAACTGTTCACCGGGGCAGCTCTAGCAGGGCAGAAATTTGACGAACTAACTTGTTGGAATGACGTTGCCACATGACGGTGCCACATTGAAAGTCACTGAGCTCTTCAATAATGCCATTCTACTGCCAATGTTTGTCTATGGAGATTGCATGGCCGTGTTCTCGATTTTATACACCTGTCAGCAATGGGTGTGGCTGAAATAGCTGAATCCACTAATTTGAAGGGTTGTCCACATACTGTTGTATATATCACAGGAGGTTGGTTGCACCTTAATTGGGGAGAATAGGCTCGTGGTAATGACTGGAGAGGAATAAGTGGAATGGTATCAAATACATCAAACACAGGGTTTCCATTCCATTTGCTCCGTTCCGGCCATTATCATGAGCTGTCCTCCCCTCAGCAGCCTCCTGTGGTGGATATACTGTATATTTATACGTGAATATATATATATGACATGACGTTTAACATCACGTCTAACTGGCACCACCTGCTGGCTGCTTTTGCAAACTTCAGTTTCATAGGCACTGGGTTGTGAATACAAACGACTGAATGCAACATTTTTATTATAATAGTTAGAATCATTGCCATGTATTTTATATATATATATATATATATATATATATATATATATATATATATATACAGTACAAGTCAAAAGTTTGGACACACCTACTCATTCAAGGGTTTTTCTTTATTTTTACTATTTTCTACATTGTAGAATAATAGTGAAGACATCAAAACTATGAAATAACACATATGGAATCATGTAGTAACCAAAAAAGTGTTAAACAAATCTAAATATATTTTATATTTGCAATTTTTCAAAGTAGCCTCCCTTTGGCTTGATGCCAGCTTTGCACACTCTTGGCATTCTCTCAACCAGCTTCATGAGGAATGCTTTTCCAATAGTCTTGAAGGAGTTCCCACATATGCTGAGCACTTGTTGGCTGCTTTTCCTTCACTCTGCGGTCCAACTCATCCCAAACCATTTGATGCAGCACCTCATCACTTTCCTTGGTCAAATAGCCCTTACACAGTCTGGAGGTGTGTTTTGGGTCATTGTCCTGTTGAAAAACAAATGATAGTCTCACTAAGTGCAAACCAGATGGGATGGCATATCGCTGCAGAATGCTGTGGTAGCCATGCTGGTTAAGTGTGCCTTGAATTCTAAATAAATCACTGACAGTGTCACCAGCAAAGCACCCCCACATCATCACACCTCCTCCTCCATGCTTCACGGTGGGAACCACACATGCGGAGAACAACCGTTCACCACCAATTTTAGATTAAGTTGTCCAAATGCGCAAATTGTCCAAACAGATCCGAAAGGTAGATGGATTATTTTAAATATGTTATTGGACCATAAACAGATTTGTCTCAATCTATACGGTCCAAATAATGATAAAATATAAATGAGAATTTATCAAATCTACAAGCAATACAAGACTCTATTATTATGGTGGGGGATTATAATATGGTTTTAAATAGCTCAATGGACTGTAAAGGAAATCACACTACAGACTATCACCCTCATACACTTAAGGAAATCACGAATATCATGGATATATTGGAATTAGTGGATATGTGGAGGCTTAAATATCCTGACCTAGTGAGATATACACGGCAGAGGCTCAATCAACCTAGTCGTCTTCAATACTTTCTTATGTCATTCTCGCTGAAAAGTGTTGACAGGGGACAGAATGCATCAAATAACTGGCATATACATTACTCTTACAGAATTTCCACGTGGGCGAGGATATTCTAAATTTAATCAACGCCTATTGGATGATAACTTGTTTTTAACTAGGACAGAATAATTTATAACTGTTTTTTTCCGACATAACATAGGTACAGCAGATCCCCTTATTGTATGGGACACTTTTAAATGTGCCTTTAGAGGTCATGCAATTCAGTACTCATCTCTAAAACGAAAGCAATTTAGGTCAAAGGAGTCCATACTTGTCACGATTCTCTAAAGCAGAACCCAGAAGCAGACCAGGACAAGGTGAGTAGACAGAAGGGGAGTATTTATTTAACGACTCAAATGTGGAAGCAGGATAATTCAGGAGACGGAGCGGGCAGCGGAGGTGAGTTGGTGGAAGTGAATAGGCAGATCCAATGATGTTACAGAATCCACCGACGACCAGGCAAGGGTGGGGTGAATGTTCCTCGAGAATAACTGTAGACAGAGTAAACGGAGGTGAGTACACGGCAAGCAAAAAGTACAAAACAACAAAACGAACTCTAGAAAACTTGAGGCTGATACGCTGACACAACATACTATTCATGGCTAACGATCCGGCAGGGAATGGATGTCAGGTCAGAGCTTATGAAGAGGTGATGATCAGGACCAGGTGTGCAGATAGCTGATGAGATGCAGGTGCGGGTAATCGAGAGATCTCCCGCCTAACTTCGTCGCCCGGCAACCAGACAGGGTGCGTTCAGGAACCTTCAGGAAACAGACTCCAAGACAGAAAACAGGCAACTCAGGCAGAAACAGACTCAGGAAGCGGGATTCATGACAATACTAACAAAGGAAATAGAAGGTCTAACAGTATAGCAATAAAAACTGTAACATAGAAGCTCAGAATAAATCAGAGGAAAAACAAAAATAAATGGAGAAACTTATTCAAGAAAGATCAAGTGTAATATATTGTAAAAAAAATAAAGCAAACTGGATGGAATATGAGGAAAAATGCACTAAATTGTTTTTAAACTTCAACATAGAAATGCAAAATTAATTTACTGAAACAAATTATGGGGTCTCCCATGATTCACCAACCGATACTTTGAAAGAGGAAGCAAAGTACTTTAAACATATGTTTTCATTTCAGTTTCCTCCATTTCCACTAACCGAAGCTAATTGTATGGATTTTTTTCTATGAATAATGTAACATTAACAGCCTTACAAAAAGACTCATGTGAAGGCGAAATTACAGAAGAGATGCTTCTTGATGCAATTAAAGCCTTTAACATTTTAACAGACACTCTTATCCAGAGCGACTTACAGTTAGTTAGTGCATACATTATTATTTAATTTTTTCACACTGGCCCCCCGTGGGAAACGAACCCACAACCCTGGCATTGCAAACACCATGCTCTACCAACTGAGCTACATCCCTGCCGGCCATTCCCTACCCTGGATGACGCTGGGCCAATTGTGCGCCGCCCCATGGGTCTCCCGGTCGCGGCCGGCTACGACAGAGCCTGGATTCAAACCAGGATCTCTAGTGGCACAGCTAGCACTGCGATGCAGTGCCTTAGAGCCCTGCACCACTCGGGAGATAAGTCTCTAAGTCTGGGATAACTCCTGGGCTGGATGGCATACCAGTTGAGGTATACCAAACCTTTTTTGATGTACTCAGAATACCGTTATTAGCATGTTTTAACCACTCCTATATAAATGGTAGATTATCAGACACTCATCAAGAAGGTCTGATTTCACTATTACTGAAACAGGATCCAAGTGGTAAATATAAAGATCCGATCCGTTTAAAAAATTGGAGGCCCCTTACACCTTAGTGTTGTGATGCAAATATTCTAGCAAAATGTATAGCGCATAGAATTAAAAAGGTATGGTCGGATATTATTCATCCTAATCAGACAGGTTTTTACATGGACGATACATTGGAGATAATATAAGGCAAGTACTGGAAACAATAGAACACTATGCCTGGTATTCATAGCTGACTTTGAAAAGGCTTTTGAGAAAGTACGACTGGAATTTATATATAAATTATATATTTATATATAAATTCAATTTTGGAGAATCTCTTATAAAATGGGTTAAAGTTATGTATAGTAACCCTAGGAAATCCAGGGCTTAAAAACAAAGGTGTCATTGATGATTCATGTTTTATTTTAAATCCACAATTTGGATCCCTCCACAGCCTCATAGAGGATCTAGATACTTTTTTGAACCTCTCTGGGTTAAAACCAAAGTATGATAAGTGTTCTATATTATGTATTAGATCACAAAAAAATACAACTTTTACATTACTGTGTAGTTGACCAATAAAATGGTCTGACGGTGATGTGGACATACTCGGTATTCATATCCTGAAAGAAAGAAATGATCTTACTACAATACATTTTTATAGAAAGTTAGCAAAAGTAGATAATATTTTGCTACCATGGAAAGGAAAATACCTGTCTATTAGTGGACAAATCACCCTGATTAACTCTTTAGCCATGTCCCAGTATACCTGTTTACTTATGGTCTTGCCTACGCCTAGCAACCTGTTTTTTAAATAATATGAGCAAAAAAAAATCTATTTTATTTGGAACGGCAAGCCAGACAAAATTAAACGGGCCTATTTATACAATCAATATGATTTCGGAGGGCATAAATTATTAAATATTAAAGCATTAGACCTATCACTAAAGTCTTCAGTCATACAAAGTTGTACTTAAATCCGAACTGGTTCTCTAGCAGATTAGTAAGATTGTCTCACCCTGTTCAAGAATGGCCTTTTCCCCTTTATTCAGATTACAACCTCTCACTTTCGGGTTATTTGAAAATGAAATCATCTCCAAAATATTTTTTACATCTATAGACCACTATAACATACCACCAACTACCATCTATATAGCACTATTACATACCACCAACTAACATCTATATACCACTATTACATACCACCAACTAACATCTATATACCACTATTACATACCACCAACTAACATCTAAATACCACTATAACATACAACCAACTAACCCTCCATCTATATATCACTATTTCATCATAATAAAAAATGAGTAAAGCAAACAGCATTCCGCTACTTCACCGTAACTGATCCTATTCCGAAGGCCTGGGAGGACGGGACTCTTTCGATTAAACGCGCCTTGTAACTCTTCTTCAGTAAAACCTCGTACACCCCTAGTACTTCTCTGCAGCGGCCCACCACAGCATCTATTTCCTGTGATCTACGTTCCATCTCTGATGTACAGTTGATAACCACTGCTATGAACGCTAAGAAGCCAACCTTACTGAAGCACTAATTCATATCACTCTGCATTAGCCTCGACCTACTACTCACCCTTGACCCATCATCCTCTACTCTCTTCACTGCCTCAGCATACGACACCTTCTGTTCTGCTCTGACCCTGGCAACCTCAACCTGTCTCTCTCGCACCGGGCACTTCTGATCCTCAGCAACATGGGCACCCCCACAATTGACACACACACAGTCAACACATACCTTCTGATCACATTCGACCACACCACAAACAAGCCACTGATTGTTACACCAGATAAAGTGATTTAACCGAAGATTTTTGGCATCCATTACTGGGAGTGTCACTGTTTGGTGTAGCACAGAGACTTTTCTACCAACGTTCTCTCGTCGAGACAGGTGGCTCCACCCCAAAGTGCCGCATGTCATGATGACGCTCACCCCTGTCTCAATCAATGAGAGAAGATTTAAGCAAAAAAAAATAACAAAGCATTTTCTAAATTCAAATGCACCCGCCTGCAACGGGACATGGACATTTTAGAAGATACTGTACATGTTTGGCCGAATCGAGAACGAAGATAGTAAGGTCGGTCGAAAATTCACGGTCGCTACACACTTTCAGTATAGTGACACTTAGATCATCTTTTTTCCAGATGAGAGCTTTGTATCTGAAGGTGTCTAGTTACTGTGTGGCATGTGACAGGTCAGGTGAGGATAGCTACATATTGTAACGCCAGATAATGTGATTTAACCCAAAAAAGATTGGCGCATTATACTGGTAGTTGCAGGTGTGGCTATACAAAGTGCCGCCAGAGATTTTTCAACTCACCTGGTATTGGTGATACTATCTTTGTGCTTGATTCGTGGAAACAGGAGTCTCATTTAAAATGTCCGTGTCCAGTTGCAAGGGGATCGGTTGGAATTTCAGTACACATTGGCGCCGTGAACTTTGTTGGATTACTTCATGGACCAAATTTTCTAACGGACCCCCTGCAACTGGACTGTTTACCATGAAGAAAAAAAGGTATATTCTGGTCTAGTTAATGGGTGTGTCTCCAATGCGATAGCAGCCAGAGATTTTTCAACTAACTTGGTATTGGTGATACTATCTTCATCCTCGATTCGTGGAAACAGGAGTCTCATAAAATGTCACAGACATAAAAAAAAAAAAGGTAAACAAAACAAAATTTGGAGCGGTCAATCGAATCTCCTATGTCGAGGCGATTAAAAGAGTTGAGAAAACAAGTGACGCTAGTGACGATATGGTAGTTGACGCACCACAGCCTGTAGTAAATGTTTGAGTGTTAAAAATTGGGATTTCGTGGCATTCATAGCTAGAGTTATAAACTGTATGGCTCAAGTGTCAAAGAAACTGGACATTATTGTGGCTGTGGCAGAAAGGTTCTGGGGACTTCAGGAGTTTACATCGGACGGCCCGCACTCCCAGGCTCCCCCTGAATCAGATATTTTATAATTCTCTTTTTACACAAAAAAGTAGTTTGATATAGTGTAGTTTAATTATTTTTGGTAATTTGTATGAATATAAGCCCCCCCCCCCCCCACACACACACAAATGGGTTCCGTTTTTCGGGGGTGGAAATCCTGTTTGCATTCTGCACAGTAGGTGGCGGAATGCACACTAAATTGTGCGAACGCCAATATAACGAAGAAGAAGAAGAAGAAGAAGAAGAAGAAGAAGAAGAAGAAGAAGAAGAAAAAGAACAAGAATACTAAATTATTCATATTAATTTTGAGGAGTTATGTGGTTAAAGAGCCTAGATTAAGTGAACTGCTGGAGATATCATCAGGGGATGTAGTATTTCATGATGTATTTCGTTTCCTTAGGGAGACGAGAATATTGGGTAGGATTTAGATCTTCCCTGTCTCTGGTCCACACTCCAGTCCAGTCGGTGGCGGTAATGCACCTTAAAGTTGGTTGGCAACCGCCACATAATTCCACAGAAGAAGAATAAGTACATTCTTCACTACGCCCATAATAGCCGTACGGTTGAAAAGTTGATGCAGTTTTTTTACAATTTTTGTTATCCCTGTTTCCCCACTAATATTTTCTATGTGGTTGTCTTAATAATGCCAAGGCATTGCCATCCGACACGAGGACATAAGTGCTTTTGACAACGTGAAATAATAACGTTATCGAAGTTACAAATGGTTGTTATTCCACTCGTTTTATGAGCACCGAGTGACCCCCTAGCCAAATGATGCTATATTTTACATTGGGTTGACATGTCACAGATTGTCGCCGTGGTTCTGACGTTAGCTAGATGTGTTTTGAGTTGCTGAAGAAATCGTTGGTTGCACTGAGCATGAAGAGTACCTACACATAGAGATGGAGGAGGATGTGAAAAAAGTGAAAAAGGTAAGTGACTTGAAACTTCGTTAGCTAACTCGGTTCTAGTGAGTCGTTTCAGTGAGTCTTCAAGTTTCAAGTTTTTTGTCATGTGCACAAGTTTGAAATGACTTCTTACTTGCCCATTCTCAACAATGATGAAATCAATATCAGTAGTACTATATATATATTATTTTTTTAAAGCAAAAAAGGAAAAACGCCAAGTAGAACAAAAACACGAGAAATAAGAACACAAGAAAGTAAGTAAGCTATATACGGGGTCATTTCCAGGGTCAGTGCCAATACCATATTACAATGTGCAGGGAGGGGGTGAGCATATCCGACGCAACCAAGACTTTTTACAAACTCAAAAGAACAAGAACAATTGGTTGCATCGAATCTAGGGGTAAGGTGACTAGGCATCAGGATATATGATAACCGGAGGAGCAGCAGCCTATATGATGATTGTACGTGAGTGTGTGCGTATTGTGTGTGTGTGAGCAAATCAAGTGTGTTTGTTTTAACATGGAGACAGTGTAAAAATAAAATAGAATGTTCCATGCAGATAGCCGGTGTAGCCATTTTGTTAACTATTTAGAAGTTGTATGGCTCAGGGATAGAAGCTGTTCAATATACTTAAGTACATAAGTATTATGTGTCCTACTAGGGAAGGGCATTTGAAATAATTTGTTTATTCGAATAATATGACGTTTTATCGGATATCCTGATAGTCGAAATACGTGTGTTAAAAAAAACGTTGTTTAAACTTGGAAAATGGCTTGCTGTGCAGCCTGCGCGATTTGGGAGACAGGTGCGGCTCTGCCTGCAAGTTGCAGCAGTGCGGGGAATGGGCAGAGGAGCCATATATTCTGATTATCCCTCAGACTACCAACATATTAGAAGAAAACATTAGAAAAAGCAACACAATGCTTAACAAAACATCATTAGACTTGTAAATAATGTTATCTGGATGAAAAATAATTAACCAAAACAGACTTATCTTTGCAAAATTTGTGATTTTGACTTTCAAACGAAAATATACACTTTCCCTTAAATAATGTGCAGCGTTTTTTCCAAAGTACCATCCACATAAGTACTAAAAACCAACATTTGAAATGTCCTTAATTTGATTTACATAAAGTGATCATCCATGGATCTTGAAAGACAATGACCAAAAAATATGGCTTAGTTTTCTTTATTAACTTACCCTACAGCCAGCGCTGCTAGTGAAACAATGGGTGTGGTTTGGCCTTTGGCAGAATGCCTCAAAAAGCATGCCCATTTCAAACCAAATGTTATAGCAATCCAAATACCATAAATGCTCGGATCCACCTCTATGCGGACGACACCATTTTGTATACATCTGGCCCTTCATTGGACACTGTGTGTTAACAAACCTCCAAACGAGCTTCAAATACCATAAACAGTTGCACATATGGAATATTGGAGGATGTTATAGGAATTCTGGTTATTTATGTAACATTTCCCGTAGAATAACTATCTTTTTGAATAATACACATCAGTACAGCACAATGTGTAGCCTACATTTAGAGGGTAGCTGGTTTCTGTACTAACAGTTCTACTAAGTATTCATACCGCTGACAGACTGTAGGAGCTGTTTGGACTGCAGCTAAGCATATATGTAAGGTCATTTAGATTTTGTTCACTGTCATACCTAGTTATAATCAGTTATAACCATAGGCGAGCGCATGAGGTGCTTCCTTTCCGTAGGTTATCTGTCTATTTGGTCAACATCTCTGGTACAGGTCCCCCCCCCCCCCCCCCGCCACCCTGTGGTGGTATGTATCGCTTGATATTATGTATCCAGAGAAACCGGGATTCAAATAATGGCTTTTTTAGATTTGCCCTAGAATGACTACTTTTTGGAGAATACACACCAGTACAGATCTGTGTAGATTCAGAGTGTATCTGAGTTTCTGTATTGCAGTCAAGGCATAAAAGTAACTTTTTGGTCCACTGTGGCAGGTAGAATTTAAAAAAATCTACCAGCCATAATATTTTTTTATTCGCTAAAATTACACCAACAAAACACACCAAAAAAACGGATGAACATGCTTTGTAATGTTTCTAAAACAATACATGTATTACTAGTAAGAAGTAATGTGGGAAATTGTTTAATTTCATTTTTTTGTGACATGAGTCTTTTAACCAAAATATCACAGATGAGACAAATGTTCACCTGCCCCTTTAAGGGCGGGAGCTTAGTCTGACTAGTAGTGTTCTCTTCCTGAACATTTGAAACTCAAACATTGAAGGAAAAAAAAACCTAGCTTTAGAACAAAATAATGTTAAAAAAAAAAAAATGAGACAAAAGCATTTCACCTGTCCCTTTAAGGGCGGGATGTTACCGTAGTAACACGACTGGAGTCATGTTTGTGTCTGTGAGATTGAGTCTGACTAGTAGGAGCGTCGTCGTCTCTTCCCTAGCAGTTGAAACTCAAACAGAAAAACGACCTAGCTTGTAAATAGCCAAGAAACACAAGGGCACAGTCTCACTAAAGTAGACTTTCGTTTCAAGTAAATTAAACCAATGTTTATGCCTGTGCACAGCGCTTCTAAAAATGAATCTCACTCAGCTCTTCCGGTGCGCACAGCCCCCAGCCAGGCAGTGTTGCAGAGCGAGGTGGAAAAGGCTATATAGGATTCGTAGTTCTTTGACTTTGTGCGATTAATTTACCAGCTATGAAACAAAATGTCGGAAATACTTTTTAAACAGCTACTGCAGCATTTTATTTTACTATAAATGGGATCATACTTGACTATTTTATTCACAAATGCGAGTGAAATTGCTCGCGCTGTGGAGCCCTGACCACCCGCTAACGTGGCTGGTGAAATATACATCTTACCCGCCAATGCCAAAATCTACCCGTATTTACATTTACGTCATTTAGCAGACGCTCTTATCCAGACTAACAGTTAGTGAATACATTTTTTTTCTCCATACTGGCCCCCCGTGGGAATCGAACCCACAACCCTGGCGTTGGAAGCGCCATGCTCTACCAACTAAGCTACAAGGGACTACATTGCATTTGGCGGGTGTTAATTTTATGGCCCCGATTGCAGTTCTATCAAGTTTGATTAATTAGAGATATAAATTCTCGTGACAATCCAGTATTTATACCATGTAAGACTTTTTATTTATGCATAAAAATAAGGTAATTTTGGTTTGGTAGACAGTCATACTGTTCGCTGCTCTGGCACCCCAATGGTGGAACAAGCTCCCTCACGACGCCAGGACAGCGGAGTCACTCACCACCTTCCGGAGACACTTGAAACCCCACCTCTTTAAGGAATACCTGGGATAGGATAAAGTAATCCTTCTACCCCCCTTTACCCCACCCCCCCAAAAAATAAAAAATAACAATTGTAAAGTGGTTGTCCCACTGGCTATAAGGTGAATGCACCAATTTGTAAGTCGCTCTGGATAAGAGACGAAAAGCTAAATGATGTAAATGTAAATGTAATACTGTATACTTTTTAATTATGCATAAAAATAAGGTCATTTTGGTTTGGTCATACAGTCATACGTGGTATGGGAAAGTCCAATCTCGAGTGAGTCCATGGGGAGCGATATCTCTACAGATAATCAGTCTATCTGGTCTAAATCCCTGATACATGTTCCCCTCCACCCTCTGATGAAATGGATCACTTGTTATTACATCTCCAGGGAAATCTAGGTTCAAATAAAGGTCCTATTTATCAAATTACTAAAGGCGAAAAAACTAGTTTTTTTTTTGGCTGGGGGTCAAAATGACCCCAAAGGACTTGAATTTTTTAAAAGTCTGTATTGATACAGAAACACTAAATAATTGCTTCGATTTATTAAAAACAAGTTGATTAACAAAAAAATTGAAAAATTAAATAAACCTCCTTTGGGCTATGGCTCAAAAATATATGGTGTGTATATATATATATATATATATATAGTGTGTGTGCATTCGGAAAGTATTCAGACCCCTTGACTTTTTCCATATTTTGTTACGTTACAGCCTTATTCTAAAATTGATTACAATATCTTATTTACATAATTATTCAGACCCTTTGCTATGAGACTCAAAGTTGATCTCAGGTGCATCCTGTTTCCATTGATCATCCTTGAGATGTTTCTACAACTTGACTGGAGTCCACCTGTGGTAAATTCAATTGATTGGACATGATTTGGAAAGGCACACAACTGTCTATATTAGGTCCCACAGTTGACAGTGCATGTCAGAGCAAAATTAAAGCTATGAGGTCGATGGAATTGTCCGTAGAGCTCCGAGAAAGGATTGTGTCAAGGCACAGATCTGGGGAAGGGTAACCAAAAAATGTCTGCAGCATTGAATGTCCCCAAGAACACAACAGCCTCCATCATTCTTAAATGGAAGAAGTTTGGAACCACCAAGACTCTTCCTAGAGCTGGCCGCCCGGCCAAACTGAGCAATCGGGGGCGAAGGAACTTGGTCAAGGAGGTGACCAAGAACCCGATGGTCACTCTGACAGAGCTCCAGAGTTTGTCTGTGGAGATTTGAGAACCTTCCAGAAGGACAACCATCTCTGCAGCACTCCACCAATCAGGCCTTTATGGTAGAGTGGCCAGACGGAAGCCACTCCTCAGTAAAATACACATGACAGCCCACTTGGAGTTTGCCAAAAGACACCGAAAGGACTCTCAGACCATGAGAAACAAGATTCTCTGGTCTGATGAAACCAAGATTGAACTCTTTGGTCTAAAAAAAAAAAAACATTGTAAAGTGGTTGTCCCACTGGCTATAAGGTGAATGCACCAATTTGTAAGTCGCTCTGGATATGTAAATGTAAATGAATGCCAAGTGTCATGTCTTGAGGAAACCTGGCACCATCCCTACGGCGAAGCATGGTTATTTTTAATCAGTTTGCAAAAATGTCTAAAAACCTGTTTTTGCTTTGTCATTATGGGGTATTGTGTGTAGATTGAGAAAACCCCCCCAATTTATTCCATTTTAGAATAAGGCTGTAACGTAACAAAATGTGGAAGAAGTTAAGGGGTCTGAATACTTTCTGAATGCACTGTATTTCCCAAATTAAAATCACTTTGAGCTGATTTGCTAAAAAGAGCTTGTCTCCTCCGTGGTTAATCTCCGGTCTTTTCTGCAATTCTAAATGCAGTCTCAATTGCTGCATATCAAACTGTTACTAAGAACCTGAGGTTTAAATGTATTAAAGTTCAATTTAGTTTTCACCATATCGAAAGAGTGAGAGAGACGGAGAGCGCGGTGAGATAGGAGAATCTCCGTCGTAGCCAAGCAAAAACGCCCCACTCTCTCCCTTAGTAAGCTAACGTTAGGTAGCTAGCTAGCTAAACAGCTTGTTTAGCTACCTACTTGCGGTAAATCAATGATCGCTTCAACAATTCAGCATGAAATCTTGATAGCAGCGTAGCTAAATGTTCCCAAGAACCTGAGCTTTGTAGTGTTGTAGTTTTTTTTATGGTCAACCAGTGTAGATGAAAGCTTGCTTACTTTCTCACTCAGGTGATTTTTTTGAGCTTGCTCCACAAAACTCCTTCCAGACATCAGTCAACTTGTATACTTCGAGTTGATACCCAAAAAGCTTATGGTTGGACAAAAATTAGGCTTGGGCGGTATCCATTTATTTCCATACCTTCATACAGTCCTACCATCTTGGGGGTGGGGTGGGGGGGGGGGGGCCACCCGTGCCTTGCGGTAACCAAGGTACCGCTCTTACCGTGCCACAATGTGGCGCCATTTGCTTTCTCTAGGGTTCACACTTTCTCGTCAACACAATGCGTCACAACAATCTTGCCACAGTGAGGCGTTGTATTGTATTTGCATTGAATACACATTTTCCCGTTATGGTTCACTTTCCCGTCAACCACAACCATGCCTGGTGTTATTAGCCTGCCATTTAGGTTCGTAAATCTAACTCAATATGCAAGTTAATGCTCAACATTCTAATAAATGCACACAAGTAAGCAGTCAATAAACAAACCTTATAAAACATGTTATTTTGGAAGCACTAAAAAAAATCGCTGATAGCGTGGGAGTCAAGGCGTTAACTCTGCAATGCCGACAAATGTCCCCCAGGCAGCTCGTAGCTTACTTACGTTTACATTTTAGTCATTTTAGCAGACGCTCTTACATGCCCCCCGTGGGAATCGAACCCACAGCCCTGGCATTGCAAACGCCATGCTCTACCCACTGAGCTACATCCCTCGGAGGCTTTCTGTTCCACCATGTTGAACGAAACCATTTATTTCTCAATGTATTTGGTAACGGCGTCCGTGCAGTTCTTCTTCCACCCGGTGCTATGTTAGTATTTAGTTGATGTGATGTAGATTGGGTTTGGGACGGTGGTGATGAGGGCCCTGCCCCAGCGCTCCTGGTCCACGGTGGTGATGAGGGTCCTGCCCCAGCGCTCCTGGTCCACGGTGGTGATGAGGGTCCTGCCCCAGCGCTCCTGGTCCACGGTGGTGATGAGGGCCCTGCCCCAGCGCTCCTGGTCCACGGTGGTGATGAGGGTCCTGCCCCAGCGCTCCTGGTCCACGGTGGTGATGAGGGTCCTGCCCCAGCGCTCCTGGTCCACGGTGGTGATGAGGGTCCTGCCCCAGCGCTCCTGGTCCACGGTGGTGATTAGGGTCCTGCCCCAGCGCTCCTGGTCCACGGTGGTGATGAGGGCCCTGCCCCAGCGCTCTGGTCCAGCTCTGGTCCACGGTGGTGATGAGGGTCCTGCCACGCTCTGGTCCAGCGCTCCTGGTCCCGGTGGTGATAGGGTTCCTGCCCAGGCTCCTGGTCCACGTGGTGATTAGGGTCCTGCCCCAGCGCTCTTGGTCCACGGAGGTGATGAGGTCCTGCCCCAGCGTCCTGGTCCACGGTGGTTGATGAGGTCCAGACCCAGACGCTCATGTCCACGTGGTGATGAGGGTCCTGCCAGCCTGGTCCATGGTGTATGAGGGCTGCCAGCGCTCCTGGTCCACGTGGTGTGATGAGGGTCTGCCCCACGCTCCTGGTCCACGGTGGTGATAGGGCCTGCCCAGCGCTCCTGTCCACGTGGTGATGAGGGTCCTGCCCCAGAGTCCTGTTTCCAGCTCTTGGTCCAGGTGGTGATGAGGGTACCTGCCCCAGGACTCGGTCCAGCGCTCTGTCAGTGGTGATGAGGCCCTGCCCAGCGCTCCTGGTCCACGTGGTGATAGGCCTGCCCAGCGCTCCTGGTCCACGGTGGTGATGAGGGCTGAAGTTAGTAGGCTATGACCCCTCCCCTTCCATGTCTCCTCACCTAACTCATGTTGTGATTTAGCAAACAGCGCACATTTTATAAAACAGTTGATCCTATAACCGGTTCTAACAGTATTGAAAAACCAGTACCGACTGTACCCGTCAAATATCCCCCGGTAATTATGTGGTATAGATGGTATGGTATATATGGGATATATGGTATGGTGTATACGGTATGGTAGATATGGTACGGTATATACGATATACACTACCGTTCAAAGTTTGGGGTCACTTAGAAATGTTCCTTGTTTTCCATGAAAACATACTTGAAATGAGTTTGAATAGGAAATATAGCAAAATGAATAGGAAATGTAGTCATTGACTTTGCTTTCGTCAAAAAAATCCTCAATTTGCAGCAATTACAGCCTTGCAGACCTTTGGCATTCTAGTTGTCAATTTGTTGAGGTAATCTGAAGAGATTTCACCCCATGCTTCCTGAAGCACCTCCCACAAGTTGGATTGGCTTGATGGGCACTTCTTACGTACCATATGGTCAAGATCACAACAGCTCAATAGGGTTGAGATCCGGTGACTGTGCTGGCCACTCCATTATAGACAGAATACCAGCTGACTGCTTCTTCCCTAAATAGTTATTGCATAGTTTGGTGCTGTGCTTTGGGTCATTGTCCTGTTGCTCCAATCAAGCGCCATCCACAGGGTATGGCATGGTGTTGCAAAATGGATTGATAGCCGTCCTTCTTGAAGATCCCTTTTACCCTGTACAAATCTCCCACTTTACCACCACCAAAGCACCCCCAGACCATCACATTGCCTCCACCATGCTTGACAGATGGCATCAAGCACTCCTCCAGCATCTTTTCATTTGGTCTGCGTCTCACAAATGTTCATCTTTGTGATCTGAACACCTCAAACATCGTTTAGTCTGTCCATAACACTTTTTTCCAATCTTCCTCTGTCCAGTGTCTGTGTTCTTTTGTCCGTTTTAATATTTTATTTTTTATTGGCCAGTCTGAGATATGGCTTTTTCTTTGCAACTCTGCCTAGAAGGTCAGCATCCCGGAGTCGCCTCTTCACTGTTGACGTTGAGACTGGTGTTTTGCGGGTACTATTTAATGAAGCTGCCAGTTGAGGACCTGTGAGGCGTCTGTTTCTCAAACTAGACATTCTAATGTATTTGTCCTCTTGCTCAGTTGTGCACCGGGGCCTCCCACTCCTCTTTCTATTCTGGTTAGAGACAGTTTGCGCTGTTCTGGGAAGGGAGTAGTACACAGTGTTGTACGAGATCTTCAGTTTCTTGGCAATTTCTCGCATGGAATAGCCTTCATTTCTCAGAACAAGAATACAGTCGTGGTCAAAAGTTTTGAGAACGACACAAGTATTGGTCTTCACAAAGTTCGCTGCTTCAGTGTTATGAGATATTTTTGTCAGATATTACTATGGTATACTGAAGTATAATTACAAGCATTCCATAAGTGTCAAAGGCTTTTATTGACAATTATATTAAGTTTATGCAAGGAGTCAATATTTGCAGTGTTGACCCTTCTTTTTCAAGACCTCTGCAATCCGCCCTGGCATGCTGTCAATTAACTTCTGGGCCACATCCTGACTGATGGCAGCCCATTCTTGCATAATCAATGCTTGGAGTTTGTCAGAATTTGTGGGTTTTTGTTTGTCCACCCGCCTCTTGAGGATCGACCACAAGTTCTCAATGGGATTAAGGTCTGGGGAGTTTACTGGCCATGGAGCCAAAATGTCGATGTTTTGTTCCCCGAGCCACTTAGTTATCACTTTTGCCTTATGGCAAGATGCTCCATCATGCTGGAAAAGGCATTGGTCGTCACCAAACTGTTCTTGGGTGGTTGGGAGAAGTTGCTCTCGGAGGATGTGTTGGTACCATTCTTTATTCATGGCTGTGTTCTTAGGCAAAATTGTGAGTGAGCCCACTCCCTTGGCTGAGAAGCAACCCCACACATGAATGGTCTCAGGATGCTTTACTGTTGGCATGACACAGGACTGATGGTAGCGCTCACCTTGTCTTCTCCGGACAAGGTGTTTTCCGGATGCCCCAAACAATCGGAAAGGGGATTCATCAGAGAAAATGACTTTACCCAAGTCCAATCCCTGTTCCTTTTGCAGAATATCAGTCTGTCCCTGATGTTTTTCCTGGAGAGAAGTGGCTTCTTTGCTGCCCTTCTTGACACCAGGCCATCCTCCAAAGGTCTTCGCCTCACTGTGCGTGCAGATGCACTCACACCTGCCTGCTGCCATTCCTGAGCAAGCTCTGCACTGGTGGTGCCCCGATCCCGCAGCTGAATCAACTTTAGGAGACGGTCATGGCGCTTGCTGGACTTTCTTGGGTGCACTGACGCCTTCTTCACAACAATTGAACCTCTCTCCTTGAAGTTCTTGATGATCCGATAAATGGTTGATTTAGGTGCAATCTTTCTAGCAGCAATATCCTTGCCTGTGAAGCCCTTTTTGTGCAAAGCAATGATAACGGCACATGTTTCCTTGCAGGTAACCATGGTTAACAGAGGAAGAACAATGATTTCAAGCACCACCCTCCTTTTAAAGCTTCCAGTCTGTTATTCTAACTCAATCAACATGACAGAATGATCTCCAGCCTTGTCCTCGTCAACACTCTCACCTGTGTTAACGAGAGAATCACTGACATGATGGCAGCTGGTCCTTTTGTGGCAGGGCTGAAATGCAGTGGAAATGTTTTTTGGGGATTAAGTTCATTTTCATGGCATTCTGGAGTATATGCAAATTGCCATCATCAAAACTGAGGCAGCAGACTTTGTGAAAATTAGTACTTGTGTCATTCTCAAACCACGACTGTAGACTGACGAGTTTCAGAAGAAAGTTCCTTGTTTCTGTCCATTTTGAGCCTGTAATCGAACCCACAATTGCTGATGCTCCAGATACTCAACTAGTCTCAAGAAGGCCAGTTTTATTGCTTCTTTAATCAGCACAACAGTTTTCAGCTGTGCTAACATAATTGCAAAAGGGTTTTCTAATGATCAATTAGCCTTTTAAAATTATAAACTTGGATTAGCAAACACAACGTGCCATTGGAACACAGGACTGATCGTTGCTGATAATGGGCCTCTGTACGCCTATGAAGAAATTCCATAAAAAATCAGCCGTTTCCAGCTACGATAGCCATTTACAACATTAACAATGTCTACACTGTATTTCTGATAAATTTGATGTGATTTTAATGGACCAAAAAATTGCTTTTCTTTCGAAAACAAGGACATTTCTAAGTGACCCCAAACTTTTGAACGGTAGCGTATATGATAATATGGTATGGTATATACGGTATACAGTAATCCCTCGTTTATCGCGGGGGTTACGTTCCGAAAATGACCCGCGATAAGTGAAATCCGCGAAATAGAAAACTTTTTTTTTTTTACAATTAGCAACTATTACATGTATACAAATATAGTGACTCACGTGTAGGCCGTTTCGTCGACATTATGGGTTTAGAAGATGTTCGAAATTACAAGATAATTTGGCCAACTTAATGTAAATTTGCCAAGCTGTTTTATGTACGTACACATAACTGCACGAGACGACAAAATGATAGCACAATTCGTAGCATGTTTTGATACAAGAAGCGGGAGTGAGTTTTTAGCGAATCAGAATGCAGAGCACAATGCACCAAAAAAAAAAAAAAAATGCATTATGAAAATCCGCGAAATAGCGAATCCGCGATAAGTGAACCGCGAAGTGGCGAGGGATCACTGTATATGGTATGGTATATATGATATGTTAAATATGGTACGGTATATATGATATGGTAAATATGGTATATACAGTTGAAGTCGGAAGTTTACATACACTTAGGTTGGGGTCATTAAAACTCGTTTTTCAACCACTCCACAAATTTCTTGTTAACAAACTATAGTTTTGGCAAGTCGGTTAGGACATTTACTTTGTACATTACAGTAATTTTTCCAACAATTGTTTAGACAGATTATTTCACTTATAATTCACTGTATCACAATTCCAGTGGGTCAGAAGTTTACATACACTAAGTTGACTGTGCCTTTAAACAGCTTGGAAAATTCCAGAAAATGATGTCATGGCTTTAGAAGCTTCTAATAGGCTAATTGACATAATTTGAGTCAATTGGAGGTGTACCTGTGGATGTATTTCATGGCCTACCTTCAAACTCAGTGCCTCTTTGCTTGACATCATGGGAAAATCAAAAGAAATCAGCCAAGACCTCAGAAAAAAAATTGTAGACCTCCACAAGTCTGGTTCATCCTTGGGAACAATTTCCAAATGCCTGAAGGTATCACGTTCATCTGTACAAACAATAGTATGCAAGTATAAAACAAGTCCTATATCGACATAACCTGAAAGGCCGCTCAGCAACGAAGAAGCCACTGCTCCAAAACCGCCATAAAAAAACCAGACTACGGTTTGTAACTGCACATGGGGACAAAGATCATACTTTTTGGAGAAATGTCCTCTGGTCTGATGAAACAAAAATATAACTGTTTGGCCATAATGACCATCGTTATGTTTGGAGGAAAAAGGGGAAAGCTTGCAAGCCGAAGAACACCATCCCAACCGTGAAGCACGGGGGTGGCAGCATCATGCTGTGGGGGTGCTTTGCTGCACAAAATAGATGGCATCATGAGGAAGGAATATTATGTGGATATATTGAAGCAACATCTCAAGACATCAGTCAGGAAGTTAAAGCTTGGTTGCAAATGGGTCTTCCAAATGGACAATGACCCCAAGCATACTTCCAAAGTTGTGGCAAAATGGCTTAAGGACAACAAAGTCAAGGTATTGGAGTGGCCATCACAAAGCCCTGACCTCAATCCTATAGAAAATGTGTGGGCAGATCTGAAAAAGCGTGTGCGAGCAAGGAGGCCTACAAACCTGACTCAGTTACACCAGCTCTGTCAGGAGGAATGGGCCAAAATTCACCCAACTTATTGTGGGAAGCTTGTGGAAGGCTTCCTGAAACGTTTGACCCAAGTTAAACAATCTACTATTTCAGATTTCTTAAAATAAAGTGGTGATCCTAACTGACCTAAGACAGGGATTTTTTACTAGGATTAAAAGTCAGGAATTGTGAAAAACTGAGTTTAAATGTATTTGGCTAAGGTGGATGTAAACTTCCGACTTCCGCTGTATGGTATACTGCCCAAGTCTAGACGGGATAACACCACCTGAAATGGACCGATTTTGAAAGCAGTATTTTCAGGAGAAGCGTCAAACCGCTCTGGCCTGATTCATGGAGCTCTCCCCTGTAGCTCAGTTGGTAGAGCATGGCGCTTGCAACTCCAGGGTTTTGGGTTCGTTTCCCACGGGGGGGCCAGTATGAAAAATATATATTTTAAAAAATGTATGCACTCACTATAACTGTAAGTCGCTCTGGATAAGAGCGTCTGCTAAATGACTAAAATGTAAATGTAAATATCAGAGAGACATGCTCACAAACGGTTAATCAGGCAACATATTAAGGAAGATAATATATTTCTGTAAAAATACTTCAATTTAATTCAGTTTATCAAAATATCATGATTTCTAGCATGAGCACCAGTGTCAAACAGTGACCTTTCACCCTACTATAGGGATGGCTTACGGTTTTCCCCGTCCGGGCAGTCGGGAGGGGGGTGTTGCCCTTTGAGTCCAAGAGCTGATGTGATACCCTGCCCTTGATTCCATATTTTATTTCGGGCATTTAGCGGGACGCAAGGGGGGGGCCCCCTTTTTTTTCCCCCCCGGGGCCCCCCCCCCCCCCCCCCCCCCCCCCCCCAACCCCCCCCCCCCCCCCCCCCCCCAGGAGCCCCCCCCCCCCCCCCCCCCCCCCCCCGGCCCCCCCCCCCCCCCCCCCCCCCCCCCCCCCGGGGGGGCCCCCCCCCCCCCGTTGGGAGGGGGAAAGGAAACCGCGGGAAGGGAATAAACCCCCCTCCCCCCCGGGGAAATCTCCCCCCCCCCTTTCCCCTCCCCTTCCCCCCTTTTTTGGTTTCTCCTCCCCTCTCTTCTCTTCCCCCCCCCCCTTCCCCCTTTCTTTTCCCTTTTCCCATAGTCCCGGAACGGGGGGTTCATTTTATAGAGTGGCCCCCGTTCTTTTCCGCATATTCCTGCGAGATGGCTGAGCGATTCACTCAGCGGAAGGCGATAGTAGAGTATATCGATCGACGCGAGGTCTTTCTATTAGTCTCTCTTCCTCTCTTTTATCTCTATCTCTTCCTCTCTCCTCTCTTCTATCTCTCTCTTCTTCTCTCTCTCTCTCTCTCTCTGCTCTCTCTCTCTCGTTTTCTATTTTCTTCTCTTTCTCTCTCTACTCAGTTCACTATTTTTTTTTTCTTTTATTACATGATGACAAAACATTAAGAACACCTCTTTCCATGACATAGACTGACCAGGTGAATCCAGATGAAAGCAATGATCCCTTATTGATGTCACTTGTTATATCCACTTCAATCAGTGTAGATGAAAGGGAGGAGTCAGGTTAAAGAAGGATTTTTAAGCCTTGACACAATTGAGACATGGATTGTGTATGTGTGCCATTCAGAGGGTGCAAGACAAAATATGTAAATTCCTTTGAACAGGGTATGGTAGTAGGTGCTAGGTCCACCGGTTTGTGTCATAGAACTGCAACACTGCTGGGTTTTTCACGCTCAACAGTTTCCTGTGTGTATCAAGATTTTTGATTTAATTTTATTTAACTAGGCAAGTCAGTTAAGAACACATTTTTATTTACAATGACGGCCTACACTGAAAGGCAAAAGGCCTCCTGCGGGGACGGGGATTAAAAATATAGGACAAAACACACCAAGACGAGAGACACCACAACACTACATAAAGAGAGACACTACAACACTACATAAAGAGAGACACTACAACACTACATAAAGAGAGACACTACAACACTACATAAAGAGAGACACTACAACACTACATAAAGAGAGACACCACAACACTCCATAAAGAGAGACACCACAACACTACATAAAGAGAGACACCACAACACTACATAAAGAGAGACACTACAACACTACATAAAGAGAGACACCACAACACTACATAAAGAGAGACGCCACAACACTACATAAAGAGAGACACCACAACACTACATAAAGAGAGACACCACAACACTACATAAAGAGAGACACCACAACACTACATAGAGAGACGCCACAACACTACATAAAGAGAGACACCACAACACTACATAGAGAGACGCCACAACACTACATAAAGAGAGACACTACAACTGTCACGGTTTCGGCCGAGGCGGCCCCTCCTCCTTGTTCGGGCAGGTTTCGGCGGTCGTCGTCTCCGGAGTACTAGCTGCCACCGTTCTATGTTTCATGGTTGATTGGTTTTGTCTGTTTGTCACACCTGTTTTGTGTTATGTCTCATTAAGCACCCTATTTAGTTCCTTGTTGTGAGTTTAGGTGTTGTGTGTAATTGTTCCCGTTGTCGTGTTGTTGCGCTACCCGTTTCGGTGCGCTATTTGTAGCTTTCCTCCTTGTTTATTTAGGAGAGGATTTTCGCACATGTTTTGTGCGCTCGTTTGTTTACGCCTGTGTGCGCTTTTCTCGCCTCCGGGCTGTTTGGATTGTATTTTTGTGTGCTCTACTAAAAGTCTTTGTTGGACTTAACTTCTGCGTCCTGCGCCTGATTCCACACCACACCAATCTACAGCAACACCTGACAACAACACTACATAAAGAGAGACACCACAACACTACATAAAGAGAGACGCCACAACACTACATAAAGAGAGACACCACAACACTACATAAAGAGAGACGCCACAACACTACATAAAGAGAGACACTACAACACTACATAAAGAGAGACACCACAACACTACATAAAGAGAGACACCACAACACTACATAAAGAGAGACGCCACAACACTACATAAAGAGAGACACCACAACACTACATAAAGAGAGACGCCACAACACTACATAAAGAGAGACACCACAACACTACATAAAGAGAGACGCCACAACACTACATAAAGAGACACCACAACACTACATAAAGAGAGACACCACAACACTACATAAAGAGAGACGCCACAACACTACATAAAGAGAGACACCACAACACTACATAAAGAGAGACACCACAACACTACATAAAGAGAGACACCACAACACTACATAAAGAGAGACACCACAACACTACATAAAGAGAGACGCCACAACACTACATAAAGAGAGACACCACAACACTACATAAAGAGAGAGACCACAACACTACATAAAGAGAGACGCCACAACACTACATAAAGAGAGACGCCACAACACTACATAAAGAGAGACACCACAACACTACATAAAGAGAGACACCACAACACTACATAAAGAGAGACACCACAACACTACATAAAGAGAGACGCCACAACACTACATAAGAGAGACGCCACAACACTACATAAAGAGAGACACCACAACACTACATAAAGAGAGATACCACAACACTACATAAAGAGAGACACCACAACACTACATAAAGAGAGACACCACAACACTACATAAAGAGAGACACCACAACACTACATAAAGAGAGACACCACAACACTACATAAAGAGAGACGCCACAACACTACATAAAGAGAGACACCACAACACTACATAAAGAGAGACACCACAACACTACATAAAGAGAGACGCCACAACACTACATAAAGAGAGACACCACAACACTACATAAAGAGAGACGCCACAACACTACATAAAGAGAGACACCACAACACTACATAAAGAGAGAGACCACAACACTACATAAAGAGAGACACCACAACACTACATATAGAGAGACACCACAACACTACATAAAGAGAGACACCACAACACTACATAAAGAGAGACGCCACAACACTACATAAAGAGAGACGCCACAACACTACATAAAGAGAGACACCACAACACTACATAAAGAGAGACACCACAACACTACATAAAGAGAGAGACACCACAACACTACATAAAGAGAGACACCACAACACTACATATAGACAGACACCACAACACTACATAAAGAGAGACACCACAACACTACATAAAGAGAGACGCCACAACACTACATAAAGAGAGACCTAAGACGACAACACAGCATGGTAGCAACACCACATGACGACAACATGGCAGCATCACAACATGGTAGCAGCACAAAACATGGTACAAACATTATTGGGCAACAGACAACAGCACAAAGGGCAAGAAGGTAGAGACAACAATGCATCACATGAAGCAGCCACCCAAAGGACATCCATCCAGCCAGCCAACATGGGCCAGCATCCCTGTGGAACACTTTAGACACCTTGTAGAGTCCATGCCCCTGATGAAATGAGGCTGTTCTGAGGGCAAAAGGTGGTGCGATTCAATACTACGAAAAAAAGGTGTTCCTAATGTTTTGTACACTCTGTGTATCCCTACCACTAGCACACCGACTGTAACTGTTAAAGCCCCCTTGCAGTCTTTGTAATTTAAATGTTTAAATCATCACTGTGTGTTTTATTTAAAGCTGCAATTTGTAATTTTTGGGGGGGCGACCCGACCAAATTAACATAGAAATGTGGGTTGTAGATCTGTCATTCTCATTGAAAGCAAGTCTAAGAAGCGGCAGATCTGTTCTAGAGAATGTGCGCTATTTCTATGCTTCCTGCTCTTAAGTTGGATTTTTTCGTCTTTTACTTCTCCTTTCAAACAGCTGAAAATACTATATTTTGGGTTATTGAAATTATATTTCACAGTGGTTTGGATGGTACAATGATTCTCCACACTTGTTTTGTCACTAACTGATATTAGGCAAACTATTAGAATTTTAACAACCAGGAAATGGCGTAGCGATTTCTGCATATTGCGCCTTTTTAATGACACATTTCTAAATATATTTTTGCTAATTTATTTCCCTGAGATGCCTTTGGCCCTTGAAATGCTCAGTCTGATCTTGTGGATGTTAGGAAAACACATTTGAATATATTTACATACACATCCCTGATTGGCTGATAGGATGGTCTAGAGTCCACCCCCTTACCCAGATGAACAGTCATTGGTCTAGCATAATCAGATCACATTGTGACATCATTGTGTGGGCCAAAAGTTCCATCCCACCTGAACAGGCTGAAATTCCAGTTATTTTTTTTTCAAACAGCTCTTATACAAAAAGGGCGTTATCATTATTTCAGAAAGAAAACGGCACGTAGAAATATATTTAACCATTTATTCAGGAATGAATAATGCAAGTCTTGGCGATTTTATAGGCTCTGCTCCTTCAGGGTAACTCACTGCCCGAGCAAAGCGTCCACATAAAATATAGCCTACGGGCAGTGAGTGTAGTAAGCTATAGCAAACCCGCTGGCAGGAACACAGACCCAAACAGGTGGAGGCTGTTGTGGTGGTGGGAGCTAGAAGCCAGTACATAGCAGCAGGATGAGCCGTAAAGCAGGCCTGATTGGTACTAGCCTCTAATTGGTCAGCTGAGGCTGGGCACTCGGATTTCCTTTCTGAGCTGGCTCCGTTTCACCTTCAGTTTCAGACCTCAGTGTGGAAACATTGTCAAATAACAGGAAAATCACTGCCCCTTTAAACTGGACAACTCTTTGGTGTAAGGAAGGAGGTCTATTTTGAGAGAAGCTTGCCAGACATTGGTTGAATCCTTCTCATTGAGGGCTGAAGAGGGCGTTTCCCTCAGGTTCACACTCACTCTGTGAGACACACAAAAACCACACGCGCGAACATGTTTCCCTCTCTCTGGTTCATGCTTGTGGAGGGTGAAAGGATTACAGGGCTTCCAGTAGCCAGACAGGATTACAGGGCTTCCAGTAGCCAGACAGGATTACAGGGCTTCCAGTAGCCAGACAGGATTACAGGGCTTCCAGTAGCCAGACAGGATTACAGGGCTTCCAGTAGCCAGACAGGATTACAGGGCTTCCAGTAGCCAGACAGGATTACAGGGCTTCCAGTAGCCAGACAGGATTACAGGGCTTCCAGTAGCCAGACAGGATTACAGGGCTTCCAGTAGCCAGACAGGAAGTAACACTCCTCTTTCTAGTCTGCCGCTACACTCCAACAGGAACTGTTCACGCATCTTGGATCCAGTCTTTCCACGTTGGGAAAACAGTCTATATTTGCACATTTCATTCTCTCCTCCTCCGTTTGTTGGCATTAATCAGGGAGGGGACGGTTTTGATTTGAGAGGTTACGAAGGCATTAGCCTGGTCCCAGATCTGTTTGTGCTGTCTTGCCAACTCCTATGGTCGTTCTCAAAGTGGCAAGACCGTACAAACATATCTGGGACCAGGCTAGGAAGACATTCTTATAGAGAGGAAAAGAGGGAGAGGGAGAGGGAGAGGAAGAGGGGGAGAAAGAAAGAGGGGGAGGGAGAGACCCGAACCACTGTGCTTGGGAAAAAGTCTTGACAGTGCACATGAGGAAACCGACAGTGCTATCTAATCCAGTACTGTCTGATAGTGTCCCCTAGATGGGGGTGTTGCATTGTACAGATTCAGACTACCAGTCCGGTAAAATGTGTTAGCATAATGTTTCAGATTTTTATCATATTTCTACTGTGTACTTGAGCTTGTGTCCTCAAAAGTGGCTACACCTCAGCAATGTATAACTATTTTTACCAGAAAGATTAGATTGTAACCTTTCTTGGAGTATGCATCATTACTAGTTATTGTTTATGGTCCTTTCATGATAAATAATTACTTTCAGGGACTAAGTAGAATACGTTTTAGATTACATTTAGTTACATTTTAAGAGTTAACGAATAATAAATTCAGTATAAACAGGAAAAGGAAACAAAAAATAAGTGGCCACCTGGAGGAAATGATGATTGAAATAACACATGTAGTAACCAAAACACTCTTGGCATTCTCTTAACCAGCTTCATGAAGTAGTCACCTGGAATGCATTTCAATTAACAGGTGTGCCTTCTTAAAAGGTCATTTGTGGGATTTCTTTCCTTCTTAATGTGTTTGAGCCAATCAGTTGTGTTGTGACAAGGTAGGGGAGTATACAGAAGATAGCCCTATTTGGTAAAAGACCAAGTCCATATTATAGCAAGAACAGCTCAAATAAGCAAAGAGAAACGACAGTCCATCATTACTTTAAGACATGAAGGTCAGTCAATCCGGAAAATGTAAAGAACTTTGAAAGTTTCTTCAAGTGCAGTCGCAAAAACCATCAAGCGCTATGATGAAACTGGCTCTCATGAGGACCGCCACAGGAATGGAAGACCCAGAGTTACCTCTGCTGCAGAGGATAAGTTCATTAGAGTTACCAGCCTCAGAAATTGCAGCCCAAATAAATGCTTCACAGAGTTCAAGTAACAGACACATCTCAACATCAACTGTTCAGAGGAGACTGCGTGAATCAGGCCTTCATGGTCGAATTGCTGCAAAGAAACCACTACTAAAGGACACCAATAAGAAGAAGAGACTTGCTTGGGCCAAGAAACACGAGCAATGGACATTAGACCGGTGGAAATGTGTCCTTTGGTCTGGAGTCCAAATTTGAGATTTTTGGTTCCAACTGCCGTGTCTTTGTGAGACGCGGTGTGCGTGAGCGGATGATCTCCGCATGTGTATTTCCCACCGTAAAGCATGGAGGAGGAGGTATTATGTGTGCAAAGCTGTCATGAAGGCAAAGGGCGGCTATTTGAAGAATCAAAAATATAAAATATATTTTGATTTGTTTAACACTTTTGTTGGTTACTACTAGGGCTGCACGATATATTGTTTCAGCATCGACATTGCGATGTATACATCCGCAATAGTCACATCGCAGAACGTGCGATTTAGTAAGGTAAACATACATCAGTCTACAATATACAGTGGGGAGAACAAGTATTTCATACACTGCCGATTTTGCAGGTTTTCCTACTTACAAAGCATGTAGAGGTCTGTAATTTTTATCATAGGAGCCGGAATTCTTACTGGTTGGTAGGTGATCAAATACTAATGTCATGCAATAAAATGCAAATTAATTACTTAAAAATCATACAATGTGATTTTCTGGATTTTTGTTTTAGATTCCGTCTCTCACAGTTGAAGTGTACCTATGATAAAAATTACAGACCTCTACATGCTTTGTAAGTAGGAAAACCTGCAAAATCGGCAGTGTATCAAATACTTGTTCTCCCCACTGTATGTGTTAAACTAGCATTATATCTTAATTTACTCCGATTTATGGGTTATTGGATACACAGATTATTATTATTATTATTATTTTAAACACGGAGATGGTTGCTGCACGTGGTTGACATGCAGGCTCTGCTTGCGCGTGACGAAATGATGATCGAGGAACAGGCAAAAAAAAACGAAATTGAGAATTTGGTTGCAAAAAGAAATGCATCGTCAATTATATGGAAATATTTCGGCTACAGACAGGATGATGTTGACCAAAAACAGGTACTTTTGTAGAGAGTGCCTTGCGATTGTTGCCACAACACGAGGCAACACGACCAATTTGTTCGATCATTTAAGGCGGCACCACGAATCTTCGTATGACGAGTGCAAAGCATCTCAATGCCCTCCAAAGCAGAAATCTATTTCGGATGCCTTTGACAGTATTACACCATACGAGGAAGGTTCCAAACGGCAGAGAGAAATCACAGATTCAATAACATTTCACGTCGCCAAAGACATGGTATCAATTAACACGGTTACCAAAGAGGGTATTAAAAATATGATCCGGTCGCTTGACAAGCGGTATGTAATGCCATCACGCAACTATGTTTCTCAAGTTGCCATCCCAGAGTTGTACGGGAAATGCAAGGCACAAGTTGAAACAGAGCTGTCACAAGTGGAATATTATACAGCAACAACGGACTTGTGGTCCAGCCGGACAACGGAGCCCTACATAAGTCTGACCATACACTTTATTAATGAGGACTTCCACCTGAAAAGTCGCTGTTTGCAAACTGCATTTTTCCCAGAGGATCATACGTACATCCTGTATTTTTTCATATCGCAATGTACAGTGGGGGAAAAAAGTATTTAGTTCTCCCACTTAAAAAGATGAGAGGCCTGTAATTTTTATCATAGGTACACGTCAACTATGACAGACAAATTGAGAAAAAAAATTCCAGAAAATCGCATTGTAGGATTTTTAATGAATTTATTTGCAAATTATGGTGGAAAATAAGTATTTGGTCACCTACAAACAAGCAATATTTCTGGCTCTCACAGACCTGTAACTTCTTCTTTAAGAGGCTCCTCTGTCCTCCACTCGTTACCTGTATTAATGGCACCTGTTTGAACTTGTTATCAGTATAAAAGACACCTGTCCACAACCTCAAACAGTCACACTCCAAACTCCACTATGGCCAAGACCAAAGAGCTGTCAAAGGACACCAGAAACAAAATTGTAGACCTGCACCAGGCTGGGAAGACTGAATCTGCAATAGGTAAGCAGCTTGGTTTGAAGAAATCAACTGTGGGAGCAATTATTAGGAAATGGAAGACATACAAGGCCACTGATAATCTCCCTCGATCTGGGGCTCCACGCAAGATCTCACCCCGTGGGGTCAAAATGATCACAAGAACGGTGAGCAAAAATCCCAGAACCACACGGAGGGACCTAGTGAATGACCTGCAGAGAGCTGGGACCAAAGTAACAAAGCCTACCATCAGTAACACACTACGCCGCCAGGGACTCAAATCCTGCAGTGCCAGACGTGTCCCCCTGCTTAAGCCAGTACATGTCCAGGCCCGTCTGAAGATTGCTAGAGTGCATTTGGATGATCCAGAAGAGGATTGGGAGAATGTCATATGGTCAGATGAAACCAAAATAGAACTTTTTGGTAAAAACTCAACTCGTCGTGTTTGGAGGACAAAGAATGCTGAGTTGCATCCAAAGAACACCATACCTACTGTGAAGCATGGGGGTGGAAACATCATGCTTTGGGGCTGTTTTTCTGCAAAGGGACCAGGACGACTGATCCGTGTAAAAGAAAGAATGAATGGGGCCATGTATCGTGAGATTTTGAGTGAAAACCTTCCATCAGCAAGGGCATTGAAGATGAAACGTGGCTGGGTCTTTCAGCATGACAATGATCCCAAACAAACCGCCCGGGCAACGAAGGAGTGGCTTCGTAAGAAGCATTTCAAGGTCCTGGAGTGGCCTAGCCAGTCTCCAGATCTCAACCCCATAGAAAATCTTTGGAGGGAGTTGAAAGTCCGTGTTGCCCAGCGACAGCCCCAAAACATCACTGCTCTAGAGGAGATCTGCATGGAGGAATGGGCCAAAATACCAGCAACAGTGTGTGAAAACCTTGTGAAGACTTAGTGTAATATACTAAGAACGTTTGACCTGTGTCATTGCCAACAAAGGGTATATAACAAAGTATTGAGTAACTTTTGTTATTGACCAAATACTTGTTTTCCACCATAATTTGCAAATAAATTCATTAAAAATCCTACAATGTGATTTTCTTGTTTTTTTTTCTCATTTTGTCTGTCATAGTTGACGTGTACCTATGATGAAAATTACAGGCCTCTCTCATCTTTTTAAGTGGGAGAACTTGCACAATTGGTGGCTGACTAAATACTTTTTTTCCCCCACTGTATATCGCAGAAAACAAAATATCGCAATGTCAGTTATTTACAATATCGTGCTTACTACATGATTCCATATGTGTTATTTCATAGTTTTGATGTCTTCACTATTATTCTACAATGTAGAAAATAGTAAAAATAAAGAAAAACCCTAGAATGAGTAGGTGTTCTAAAGCCTTTGACCGGTAGTGTATGTAAACTAAACCCTTTAAACATTATATTATATATTATTAAACATTATATTATATATTAAACATTAATTTCAACAATGTATTTGTTTTTTTAAGCTGTTAAATACAGACTTCTGGTGCCAAATCCATCTGTAAAAGTACACACTTGGAGATTTATGCTTGTGGTCTTGTGACCATTTTGAGAAATCATATGAAACTTCTCTGAATCGTACTAAACGCCTTAATTAAGGCCCGGGGGGGGTGTGGTATATGGCCAATACACCATGGCTAAGGGCTTTTCTTAAGCACGACACAACACGGAGTGCCTGGATACAGCCCTTAGCTGTGGTATATTGGCCATATACCACAAACCCCGAGGTGCCTTATTGCTATTATAAACTGGTTACCAACGTAATTAGAGCAGTAAAAATACATGTTTTGTCATACCCGTTGCATACGGTCTGATATACCACGGCTTTCAGCCAATCAGCATTCAGGGCTCAAACCACCCAGTTTATAATAATGCATAATAGACAGTGGGGAGAACAAATACTTGTTCTCTCCACTGTATGTCTTATTTGTTGATAAGTACAACTAACTTCTCTAGAGCCTGTAAATTCTCAACAGTTTTTTTTATCACTATTGTGACTGATGGGATTAAATGGGTTAATTCACCTGTCTACTAGCTCTACTGATGTGATGGGATGGGGACGCCTGTTTAAATAATGATCTGGTAGTGGATTAATACACAGCCGTGTGTGTGTGTGTGTGTGTGTGTGTGTGTGTGTGTGTGTGTGAGCGTGCGCGCGCAGATTGGATTGCTCGTCGTCAGTCTCTCTCTCTGTCTGTCTTGTTGTGTGAATAAGTCGTTCAGGACATCGACTCACAGTTGAGTTGTGCCATCACAGGAAGTTGGCGGTCGATCCACTTCCTGTTTGTGTCTCAGCATAGAGAAGCAGAAACACTCCCATTCCTCTTGGGGAGACAATACACAGACAGACACACACACACACACACAGTCACACACAGTCACACAGATACACACAGTCACACAAATACACACAGTCACACAGATACACGAACAGTCACACAGACACACCCTGTGTGTTAGCCAGTCTTCATGTAGCAACTGTTATCCGTGTGACTGAGTAGTTGCAGCAGGTGTCAGTGACTCAGTGTGGAGGAGGGAGAAGAGTCTTGCTGTGACCAGCCATTCCTCAAAGACTAAAGATGGAATCATTTCACTTCAAATGCTGAGTGAGGGCCATTCTAATTTTCCTGTTCATAACGGGTAACTTTTTTTTTTTCCCGGTCGAAGTCTACGCAAATCTGACAATCTACTACAACAACAACAACAACAACAACAACTGTCTGTCTACTCTCTACCACCCCACTGGCGACTAGGCTACCACTGACTGACCGCCAGACAGACTGCTCTGCTCCCAGGTAGCATGGAGACAGAGGTAGGATGGGAACGCTGTGTGCTCTGGGATTAGCCTACAAGTTGATTTCCTTTGTGTCTGTTATCATGGGTTATCAGATTTTTTTTTTTTTGTGTGATTTTTTTTGTTTGTTGGTATTCTTTCTTAAAACTGTATTGTTGGTTAAGGGCTTGTAAGTAAGCATTTCACTGTAAGGTCTACACCTGTTGTATTCGGCGCATGTGACAAATACGATTTTGATTTTGATTTGATCTGGTGAACTGGCTAATGGAACCGTTCATCGGGCTGCTGCTGTAGCACGGCTCTTCATCAGCCAGACATGGAACCATGCTCTTCATCAGCCAGACATGGAACCATGCTCTTCATCAGCCAGACATGGAACCACTGGAGAGAGAACGTGTTCTGGTCTGGAGAGAGAACGGGTTCTGGTCTGGAGAGAGAACGTGTTCTGGTCTGGAGAGAGAACGTGTTCTGGTCTGGAGAGATAACGTGTTCTGGTCTGGAGAGATAACGTGTTCTGGTTTAGTTTAATGTATTTTAATGTCTGTTAAATGCTAACGGGAAACATTTTGGGAACACGCAGTATTGGGTAACATAGGCTACTGCCAGAGATATTCATGGCATCCTGTTCCATATACTATTCCTCCTTTTGACCAGAGCAGTGCACTATATCAGGAATAGCCTGCCATTTGGGACGCACATTTACGCCCACAGTGAACCATTAGTCTTGTATTGTGGTAGATCTGGTAGTTCTGGTAACTTTTGTAACTCTGGTAACTCTTGATAACCCTGGTAACTCTGGTAACCCTGGTAACTGTGGTAACTCTTGTAACTCTGGTAACCCTGGTAGCTCTGGTAACTCTGGTAGCTCTGGTAACTCTGGTAACTCTGGTAACCCTGGTAACTCTTGTAACTCTGGTAACTCTGGTAACTGTGGTAACTGTGGTAACTCTGGTAACTCTGGTAACCCTTGTAACTCTGGTAACTATGGTAACTCTGGTAACTCTGGTAACTGTGGTAACTGTGTTAACTCTGGTAACTGTGGTAACTCTGGTAACTGTGGTAACTCTAACTCTGGTAACTCTGGTAACTCTGGTAACCCTGGTAACTGTGGTAACTCTGGTAACTGTGGTAACTCTGGTAACCCTGGTAACTGTGGTAACTCTGGTAACTGTGGTAACTGTGGTAACCCTGGTAACTCTGGTAACTCTGGTAACTGTGGTAACTGTGTTAACGCTGGTAACTCTGGTAACTCTGGTATCTGTGGTAACTCTAGTAACTGTGGTAACTCTGGTAACCCTGGTAACTCTGGTAACTCTGGTAACTCTGGTAACTGTGGTAACTGTGTTAACGCTGGTAACTCTGGTAACTCTGGTAACTGTGGTAACTCTAGTAACTGTGGTAACTCTGGCCTTTTATTTCTTCCTTTTTGCAGAATGCTATCCTTGTAGTTGGATAGAATTTGGGATTCTGTAATACCATGGGACCTTTACTTATAATGATATAAATATACCACCCACTCCCAGACAAAACTATATTATTTATGTGACAAAGGATGCGGCTTGGATCTGTTACAGTGAATGAATATGATAGCATTCACTCTCCCCCTCCAGCCGGGTATCGTGTCTCCCTTCAAGCGTGTGTTTCTGAAGGGAGAGAAGGGTCGGGATAAGAAGGCTCAGGAGAAGGCTACAGAACGCCGTGCCCTCCACACCTTCTCCCTCTCCGTCCCGGACCACCGCATCGACCCTGACATCCTGCTCAATGACTACATCGAGAAAGAGGTCAAGGTAACTACAGGGCCTCACTGTGTGTGTGTGTGTGTGTGTGTGTGTGTGTATGTGTGTGTGTGTGTGACTGTGTTTGGTTTTACTCTCCTTGTGGGCACCAGAAGTCCTCACAAGGATTGTAAAACAAGGACAATTCGGGGACATTTCGCCAGTCCCCACAAGGAACAATATTATTTTAGGCTGATGAGTTAGGGTTACAATGAAGGTTACATTTAGGATTAGGGTTTGGGATTAGGTTTAGGGTTTGGGATTAGGTTTAGGGTTTGGGATTAGGGTTAGGGTTTGGGATTTAGGGTTAGGGTTTGGGATTAGGGTTTGGGATTAGGGTTAGGGTTTGGGATTAGGTTTAGGGTTTGGAATTAGGTTTAGGGTTTGGGATTAGGTTTAGGGTTTGGAATTAGGTTTAGGGTTTGGGATTAGGGTTAGGGTTTGGGATTAGGTTTAGGGTTTGGTATTAGGTTTAGGGTTTGGGATTAGGGTTAGGGTTTGGGATTTAGGGTTAGGGTTTGGGATTAGGCTTAAGGTAATTGTTTGGTCCCCACAAGGATAGTAAAACAAAAGTGTGTGTGTGTGTGTGTGTGTGTGCTCATTGACTACATAGAGAAAGGGGTCAAGCTGAGAGGTTAGAGGTCAAGGCTAGCAGGACCAGGGCCCTAATAGGTCTGAAATGATACACTATTCCCTCTGTAGGTAGTGCACTACTTTTGACCAGAGGCCAGGTGCATCCAAAATGGAACCCTGTTCCGTATATAGTGCACTACTTAGTTTTGACCAGGGCCAATGGGTAGAGACATATGGCAAAAGTAGTGCCCTATATAGGGGATAGTGTGCTATTTGGGATGTACCCTATGAGTATGTGGATGTGTCATAAAGTATTCATACCTCTTGACCTATTCCACATTGTTTTGTGTTACAGCTTGAATTCAAAATGGATTAAATGGATATTTTTCTCTCTCACCCATCTACACATAATACCCCAAAATGAAAACATGCCATTTATTGAAAATGAAATACAGAAATATATCATTTTCATAAGTATTCACACCCTTGAGTCAATACTTTGTAGAAGCACTATTGGCAGCGATTACAGCTGTGAGTCTTTCTGGGTAAGTCTTTAAGAGCTTTCCACCTGGATTGTGCAACATTTGCCCATTTTTTTATTATTTTTAAGAAATGTCAAGCTCTGTCAAATTGGTTGTTGATCATTGCTAGACAGCCATTTTCAGGTCTTGCCATAGATTTTCAAGCCAATTTAAGTCAAAACTGTAACTCGGCCACTCAGGAACATTCACTGTCTTGTTGGTAAGCAAATCCAGTGTATATTTGGCCTTGTGTTTTAGGTTATTGTCCTGCTGAAATGTGAATTCATTTCCCAGTGTCTGGTGGAAAGCAGACTGAACCAGGTTTTACTCTAGGATTGTTCCTGTTTATCTTTTATCCTGAAAAACTACCCAGTCCTTAACAATGACAAGCATACCCATAACATGATGCAGCACCACTATGCCTGAAAATATGGAGAGTGGTACTCAGTATTGGATTTGTCCCAAACATAACACCTTCCATTCAGGCCATAAATGTATTGCTTTGCCACATTTTTTGCAGTATTACTTTAGTGCCTTGTTGCAAACGGGATGCATATTTAGAAATATTTGTAATTCTGTACAGGCTTCCTTCTTTTCACTCTGTCATTTAGGTTAGTATTGTGGAGTAACTACAATGTTGTTGATCCATCCTCAGTTTTCTCCTATCACAGCCATTAAACTCTGTAACTGTTTTAAAGTAACTATTGCCCGCATGGTGAAATCCCTGAGTGGTTTCCTTCCTCTCCGGCAACTGAGTTAGGAAGGAAGCCTGTATCTTTGTAGTGACTGGGTGTATTAATACACCCATCCAAAGTGTAATTAATAACTTCACCATGCTCAAAGGGATATTCAATGTCTGCTTTTATTTTATTTTAGGTGCCCTTCTTTCCGAGGCATTGGAAAACCTCCCTGGTCTTTGTGGTTGAATCTGTGTTTGAAATTCCCTGCTCGACTGAGGGACCTTACATAAAATTGTATGTGTGGGGTACAGAGATGAGGTAGTCGTTCAAAAATCATGTTAAACACTGGTATTGCACACAGTGTGATTCCATACAAGTTATGTGACTTGTTAAGCACGTTCTTACTCCTGAACTTATTTAGGATTGCCATAACAAAGGGGTTGGATACTTACTGACTCAAGACATTTCAACATTTTTTTTTAAACTAACTGTAAGTTGCTCTGGATAAGAGCGTCTGCTAAATGACTGAAATGTTAAAAAATTCATTTGGAAAAACATAATTCCGCTTTGACATTACGGGGTGTTGTGTGTGGGCAAGTGACAACATCTCAATTTAATCCATTTTCAATTCAGACTGTAACACAAGGTGTGTGAATACTTTCTGAAGGCCCTGCATACCTGTATGTTTCTGGTAGGTGATATGTACCATGCTGGGCTGAAGAATACATTTTCTCTATTTAGTCCCTGTTCTAATCACATCCATGGAAATGAACACACGTGTGTGTGTGTGTGTGTGTGTGTGTGTGTGTGTGTCTGTGTGTGTGTGTGTGTGTGTGTCTGTGTGTCTGTGTGTCTGTGTGTGTGTGTCTCTGTGTGTGTGTGTGTGTGTGTGTGTGTCTGTCTGTCTGTCTGTCTGTGTGTGTCTCTGTGTGTGTGTGTGTGTGTGTGTCTGTCTGTCTGTCTGTGTGTGTGTGTGTCTGTGTGTCTGAGTCTGTGTGTGTGTGTGTGTGTGTGTGTCTGTGAGTGTGTCTGTGTGTGTGTGTCTCTGTGTGTGTGTGTGTGTCTGTCTGTCTGTCTGTGTGTGTGTGTGTGTGTCTGTGAGTGTGTCTGTGTGTGTCTCTGTGTGTGTGTGTGTGTGTGTCTGTCTGTCTGTCTGTGTGTGTGTGTGTGTGTGTGTGTGTTCTGTAGTACTTGGGCCAGCTGATGTCAGTACCTGGCTACCTGAACCCCTCCAGTAGAACAGAGGTGTTACAGCTCATCGACAATGCCAGGGTAAGCTTTGCTTTCTAAAAGACAATCATTTTTAAGTCCGTACTTTACTCACACAGAAAAAGGTTAGTTAAAAATGGGTCCTTTTGTATAAAGCCTCTGATACCTTTATTTGATGTTACAGTAAAACACATCTGAAAGCACTGTGTTCATACTAGGGCTGACCCCATTTAGTCGACTGGTCCATTGTTTGGTCGATAGGCTGTTGGTCGACCGAGATTTTCTTTTGTCGAGCAGTTGCAAATAGATTTTCTTTTCATGGTGCACAAGACGCCTGTCTGATTCTCAGTGGACCACAGGGACAGTCCATCACTCTTAAGACGTGTGATACTGAAATTAATACAGTAATATGGTTTATATTATGTAAAAATAATGGTGCAACAAAATTTTATAACATGCGCTTTCTCCCACGTTGGATAGCGGTAGCAGTCCGCGATTCTGAAACGTAATCTTCAGTGCGCCGTTGAAATTGGCGCCTTTCCCTATGTTGCTATTTGCATAATAGCAAAGTTAACCAGCGATATTGGTGTTGAGAAAATTGAGGAGAGGTCTGTAATCTATAGCGTAACTGTTAAATGTGCCTGGCTTTTTTAAATTATCCTTATATATCTACAGAAATTAGACAGATCCTGCTTCTTCTGTTGCATGTTTGAGTGTTTTGTTTAATGAGCACCGAGCCTCACGCAACCCGCAAAATGTTGAATAAAGCAATTTAACAAATTCGGCTGTTTTACATCTTTGCTATACTGTAATAAAGGCTTTACAAAAAAATATATATATATATTTGTTAGAACAGACTCTCTGGTATTACGTATAATTTATTTAATGTTTACACTGTTCCAAACGGGCAGAAAAATTATATGGTATCTAACAGCACCTGTCTGTCACACATAATATGCAGGCAGCTCTAGCTCCTAGACCCTCCTTTATCTATCTCCTTATTGTTATTACAATTATTGTTATGATCATTATAATTCAATATATATATATATATATATATATATATATAGATTTTATTGGTCGGGACAGGACTAAAACATTAAGTTGTTAGAGATAGGAGAGTCATGGGATATATTGTACCTCTGATATATTCGATTTGCCATGAAGTATGTTACAAACAAACAAATGTTAGGCATAAATGCAAGGTTGTCAGATAAGTTAACGTTAGAATCATGGGATATATTGTGTTGCCATGGAAACAACATCGATGAAACTGCAATGTCATTTCCTGGTCATTACCCAGAAGTCCCACCAGTTGGCGGGTCAGCTGACGTCTGAGCAGGATGCAGTGGTTAGTCTGTCTGCGTACAACGTGAAGCTGGTGTGGCGGGACGGAGAGGACATCATCCTGCGTGTTCCCATCCACGACATCGCTGCCGTGTCGTACATACGAGACGACTCACTACACCTGGTGGTGCTCAAAACAGGTAAATACCTCACTACACCTGGTGGTGCTCAAAACAGGTAAATAAATCACTGCACCTAGTGGTGCTCAAAACAGGTAAATACCTCACTACACCTGGTGGTGCTCAAAACAGGTAAATAAATCACTGCACCTGGTGGTGCGCAAAACAGGTAAATACCTCACTACACCTGGTGGTGCTCAAAACAGGTAAATAAATCACTGCACCTGGTGGTGCTCAAAACAGGCAAATACCTCACTACACCTGTTGGTGCTCAAAACAGATAAATACCTCACTACACCTGGTGGTGCTCAAAACAGGTAAATAAATCACTGCACCTAGTGGTGCTCAAAACAGGTAAATACCTCACTACACCTGGTGGTGCTCAAAACAGGTAAATACCTCACTACACCTGGTGGTGCTCAAAACGGGTAAATACCTCACTACACCTGGTGGTGCTCAAAACAGGTAGATGCGTAGATACCCGGTGGGGAACCGTCACAGCCTTGTAGGCCTTCAGAGAAGGATTGATACAAATGTATATCTTTTTTTAAATACAATTTCGTTTTAATTTCTATTTCATCTTTACAATAATTGTAATAATTTTCTGATTTCATCTCTTCAGTTTGTGTTGGAAAGAGAAGGGTTAATACTGAATAGAAAAATATATCCAATCAGGATATTCTTTGGTGGTGTCCGGGTAGAAAAATCTAGCTAGCTCAGCCAGCCATTGGCTAGGCCTTCAGAAGCTGGACAAAAGGCCTCTGCCATTCAACTGTATTAGAGCAGAATGTTGGAGTGACAGTGGAATGAACCAATCACATTTTGACTTGCAATGGGTGGGACTATTTAAAATAAAAAAAGAGTTGTGTCTTCTTGAAGACGCAAGAGGTCATTAATTAATAATACAGAATAACAGGCTGATAAACAGCCAATACAGTAGGTGGTGGCAATACACTAATAGGTTGTAGTCTGCCATAAAACCTTAAAGAAGAAGAAAAATACAAATAATCAGTGTCGCAAGCAGTAGTTTACCCACGCTAACGCTAGGAATGTTAGCTAGCTTGTGTTGTAGTAGTGTGATAATGTTACCTACAGTGGGGGAAAAAAGTATTTAGTCAGCCACCAATTGTTCAAGTTCTCCCACTTAAAAAGATGAGAGAGGCCTGTAATTTTCATCATAGGTACACGTCAACTATGACAGACAAATTGAGAAAAAAAAATCCAGAAAATCACATTGTAGGATTTTTTATTAATTTATTTGCAAATTATGGTGGAAAATAAGTATTTGGTCACCTACAAACAAGCAAGATTTCTGGCTCTCACAGACCTGTAACTTCTTCTTTAAGAGGCTCCTCTGTCCTCCACTCGTTACCTGTATTAATGGTACCTGTTTGAACTTGTTATCAGTATAAAAGACACCTGTTCACAACCTCAAACAGTCACACTCCAAACTCCACTATGGCAAGACCAAAGAGCTCTCAAAGGACACCAGAAACAAAATTGTAACCGCACAGCCTGGAAGACTATCTGCAATGGAAACAGCGGGCTGGGAATTGAAGGGAAATGACTGACATCTGCAATAGTAAGCTATAAGGGTTTGGAAAAATTTTTTTTGAAAGGGCCTTAGCCATTGGCCAAAACGAAAGGGGGTGTAAAAAAACCCAAACCCCGGTGGGCCCAAAAAAAAAAAATTAAAAATTGGTCCCAAAACGGAAACCCACAACCCGGGGTGAAAAAAGGTGGGTTTAATAAACTGGTGGTGTAAAACCGGTGTTTTAAAGGGGGGGTCCCAAAAAAGGAGAACTCAAAAGGGGGTGCTAAAAGGGAATCCTTCCCTGTTCAAAAACCGGGGCCCCTTTACACTTTTAAACAAAAGGAAAACCCCCCCCTTTTCCCAAAAAGGAGTCCTAACAAAAGGTTGGGGGAAAATGGTTTACCCTTAAAATTTACCCTTTTGGATTTTCCCCCGAAGTTTTTTTCCGGCCCCCAATACCCCAAATTCAAATGGTTTTTTTAAAAGGTTTAAAATTAAAAAAAAAATTAAAAGGGAAATTCTGGGTTTTTTTTGGGCCCTAAAAAAAGGAAAAAATTTCTTAAAAATTGGGGGCTCAAGGGGCTAAAAATTTAATTGAAATTTTTTTAAGGGAAAAAATTTTTTACCCCAACCCCCCTTTTTTCCCTTAGAAAGTAATTAAACAGAAAAAAAAAAAGGGGGGGGTTTTTTTCCCAACCCCAAAAAACATTTTGGGAAAAAATTTGAAAAAAAAAAATTTTTCACTTGGAAATAGTTTTTAACATTGGAGGGGTATTTCCCCCCCTTACAAACGTCCTTAAACTATTGGGGGAAAAACCCCCGGGGAACCAGGGGCAATTGCTTTAAAAAGAAATTTAAGGTTGGAGGAAAAAAAAGGGTGGAAAAAACAACATGTATTTATAAAATAAAAAAAAAAAGGGGATAAAAAGGATGACAAAAAAAAAATTAAAAAAAAAAACCTTTTTAATAAAAAAAAAATTTAAAAAAAAAGAAAAATTTGCCAAAAAAATTTTTTGGGGCAAACAAAATTGGTTTTTTTAACATTGGGGATTTTTTTTTGGGTTATTTTTGGGGCCAAGGATGGGGTTTTGGGGGGGGGGGGGGTAAAAAAAAAAACGGAAAAACTAAGGCCCCGGGTCTAAAAAACCCCTGGGAGACAAATTTACCTTTTAGCAGGGCAATAAACCAAAACACAAGGCCAAATAACCTGGGGCTTTAAAAAGAAAACAATTTTTGGGTCCTCAGGGCCTTTAGTTTTTTTATTTTAAACGATTGAAAATCTTTTGCAAGATAAAATGGGGTTCAATTAACCAAAAAAACAAATTTAAAAAGGTTTGAAGGGAAATGTTTTTTTAAAAAATAATTGGCAAATATTGTACAATCCTGGTGTGCAAAGCTCTTAGAGACTTACCAAGAAAGACTCACAGCTGTAATCGCTTCCAAAGGTCCTAGAGGAGAACCAGACACTGGGAGACAAATTCACCTTTCAGCATGGACAATAACCCTAAAACACAAGGCCAAATCACACTGGAGTTGCTTACCAAGACGACGTTGAATGTTTCCTGAGGGACCGTTACAATTTTTACTTAAATTGGCTTGAAAATCTATGCCAAGGCTTCAAAATGGTTGTCTAGTAATGATCAATAACCAACGTGACAGAGCTTGAGGAATAAAAAAATAAAAAGAAGGTGCAAATATTGTACAATCCAGGTGTGCAAAGCTCTGGATAAGAGGGTCTGCTAAATGACTAAAATGTAAAATGTAAATGAGATATTTCTGTATTTCATTTTCAATATATTAGCAAAATGTTCAAAAAATATGTTTTCACTTTGTCATTATGGGGTATCAATTTTGAATTCAGGCTGTAACACAACAAAATGTGTAATAAGTCAATGGGTGTGAATACTGTCTGTAGTGAATACTGTCTGTAGTGAATACTGTCTGTAGTGAATACAGTCTGTAGTGAATACTGTCTGTAGTGAATACTGTCTGTAGTGAATACTGTCTGTAGTGAATACTGTCTGAATGCACTGTAGCCTCCTCACTACACACCATGTCGCTCTGGATACGAGCGAGCGTTTGCTAAATGTTAATGTGCTCTGTATGTTGTGTTCTCCAGCCCAGGAGGCTGTCCCAACACCTGTCCAATACACACACACACACACACACACACATCTCAAATCGAGCTTTATTTATACAGCACATTTCACACAGGGAATGCAACACAATGTTCTTCATAGGAAAAAAAAAACAATACCAAAACAAATGAAAATAAATGAAATTTACAACATAAAATAAAAAAAACAAAAGAATAACAAAAACTGAACAACTTAAGAGGAAAAGCGAAGCTAAAAATATGCTTTTTAAGATCTCTTTTAAATATGTCCACAGTTTCGTCCCCCCTCAGGTTCTCTGGCAGGCTGGGGGCATAGTAACTAACTGCTGCCTCTCCATGCCTCTTGGTCCTAGACTTTGGGATAGTTAAAAGGCCAGTGCCAGAGGACCTGAGGGACCTACTGGGTACATAACTTAAAAGCATATCTGACATGTACTGGGGTGCAGAATCGTGGATTCATTAAAAAAAACGAATAGAAGAATCTTAAAATGTATTCTAAAACTCACAGGCAGCCCAGTGCAGAGACCTTAAAACCGGTGTAATGTGTGCTCTCCGTCTGGTCTTGGTCAGTACCCGTGCTGCAGCATTCTGTATGTTTTGCAGTTGACCAATGGCTTTCTTGGGTAGACCAGACAGGAGAGCATTACAGTAGTCAAGCCTGCTTGTAATAAAAACATGAATGAGTCTCTCTGTATCAGCCTGAGAGAGAAACGGCCGCACCTTGGCAATGTACCTCAGGTGGTAAAAAGCTATGTTGGTGACATTTCTAATGTGTGATTCAAAATTGAGTTCAGAATCTAAAATAACACCTGGGTTTTTTTACCTGGTGTTTTATCTTTATTGCCCGTGAATTAAAATGTGCGGCCAGATTCTCTCTCTGTGCTTTGGTTCCAACAATAAGTACCTCGGTCTTGTCTTGATTTAGCTGGAGGAAGTTCTGAGCCATCCAAGTAGTGTGCCCCCTACTGCTGGTCAGGTGTATTTATTTGAATAATAATAATAATAATAATAATATGCCATTTAGCAGACGCTTTTATCCAAAGCGACTTACAGTCATTCGTGCATAAATTTTTGTGTATGGGTGGTCCCGGGGATCGAACCCACTACCTTGGCGTTACAAGCGCCGTGCTCTACCAGCTGAGCTACAGAGGACCACATGAATGATAGGTATGCTGTGCAATGAATAGATTTGTTTTTTAATGTGAAATTAATATGGTTGATTTTTTTAAGGTTAGTGGAAAAGTGCAGTGAATAGTGCCACTTTTTTAGGACGTCGATATAAATGAATGTATTTATGGTTTGTCATTTTGTCTTGCCTTTTAATCATTATATGTGTTATTGTTTTTACCATCGAGGACCACTTTGGAAACAAGCGTTTTAATTAATACTTTCAAGTGATATCCTCTGGGTCCACATTGTACATTTTGTTGTATATGTCTGTTACCCAAAATAAATTCAATTAAACTAATACAGTCTAATAATTTATCCGTGGAGCCAAAATTCCTCTGGTGACACAGAAATGTAAAGTTGTGTATCATCTGCGTAGCAGTGAAAATCAATGCTGTGTTTTCTAATAAAGCTGCCAAGCGGTAACATATATAAACTGAACAATACCAGACCCAAAATTGAACCTTGTGGAACGCCACGTGATATGTATTTTCTCTTCAGTTATGTTCACCAAGGGTGACAAACTCTCGACCGGTTAAATAGGTCCTAAACCAATTTAGAACTGGACCGGAGAGGCCAACCCACCTCTCCAGTCTGTCCAGAAGGACATCATGGTCAACAGAGGCCAACCACCTCTCCAGTCTGTCAGAAGACATCATGGGTCAACAGAGGCCAACCACCTCTCCAGTCTGTCCAGAAGGACATCATGGTCACAGAGGCCAACCCACCTCTCCAGTCTGGTCCAGAAGGACATCATGGTCAACATGAGGCCAACCCACCTCTCCAGTCTGTCCAGAAGGACATCATGGTCAACAGAGCCAACCCACCTCTCCGTCTGTCCAGAAGGACATCATGGTCACCGAGGCCAACCACCTCTCCTGTCTGTCCAGAAGGACATCATGGTACAAACAGAGGCCAACCCACCTCTCCGTCTGTCCAAAGGACATCATGGTCAAACAGAGCCAACCAACCACCTCTCCAGTCCTGTCCAGAAGGACATCATGTCACAGAGGCCCAACCACCCTCTCCAGTCTGTCCAGAAGGACATCATGGTCAACAGAGGCCAACCCACCTCTCCAGTCTGTCCAGAAGGACATCATGGTCAACAGAGGCCAACCCACCTCTCCAGTCTGTCCAGAAGGACATCATGGTCAACAGAGGCCAACCACCTCTCCATGTCTGTCCAAGAAGGACATCATGGTCAACAGAGGCCAACCCACCTCTCCAGTCTGTCCAGAAGGACATCATGGTCCACAGAGGCCCAACCCACCTCTCCAGTCCTGTCCAGAAGGACAATCATGTCAACAGGGCACCACCTCCCTGGTCTTCCAGGACATCGTGGTCAACAGAGGCCAACCACCTCTCCAGTCTGTCCAGAAGGACATCATGGTCAACAGAGGCCAACCCACCTCTCCAGTCTGTCCAGAAGGACATCATGGTCAACAGAGGCCAACCACCTCTCCAGAAGGACATCATGGTCAACAGAGGCCAACCCACCTCTCCAGTTCTGTCCAGAAGGACATCGTGGTCAACAGAGGCCAACCCCACTCTCCAGTCTGTCCAGAAGGACATCGTGGGTCAACAGAGGCCAACCCACCTCTCCAGTCTGTCCAGAAGGACATCATGGTCAACAGTGTCAAATGCAGCACTTAAATCCAAGAGTACAAGGACAGAGAGCTGTTTGCCATCTGTGTTTGGCTCCAAGATCATTTACCACTTTACAGTTTTTTTTACAATCACTTTGGCACTAATTTCAGAACCTTGACGTCATTTTTCAAAACTCTAGACACAAAACTCAAAACCGTCATCACTTGTAACACAGGCTGTCCAATGTTCAAAACGTTGCATTGTGCATTCATATCTTTAAAGAAATCTTGCACTTGCACAATCATTGGTTCAAAAAACAAATGTATTGTGAAATACCAAAGAAACGTTAATTTAGATCACCCACACACAAGCAACCGATAGTTTCACTGTGTCATTGTTTGTACAGTCATTAAATATTGTAGTACAAAATAGGTGATACATGTTTCATTATGGTACTACATGTAAATACATCCCTGTAAAAGTACTGCAGTAGTAGAGAGAATACTACAGACACAGTGGAATCATTGAACAAAATCTGAAATATATTGATGAAAAACAATACAGTACTGTAAAACATCAAATGCAGTGTTCCTCAACTTGCTTGCTTGTACTGTAAAAAGCAAAACATAGGAGTGATTACTGTACTTCTACATTTTCATCAACTCTGTCTTGTGGATTTGGCCACAGGTTCTCATCTACATCACAATGGATGTTTTCATTAGCCGAACATCTTGGAGAAAAAAACTTCGGGCATGGCGAATCCAGGCCTGACACTGGTCTGCCGTGATGTCATTGCATGCGTCATCCTTGTCTTGGCATAATGTTTAGTGCATGCTGACGACTTACCGGTTCTCATTGCGGAAAGTTCTGATTATTGAGGCCACGGTTGACCTTCTGAGGTTTGGTTGTATCATTGTAGCCGCCTCAGTCATTGTCATGCCATGATTTATGACATGGTCTACAACTATTGCTCGGATTTCAATGGACACTCTTTGCTGTTGCTGCCGCTGTCTTGGTCCGTGGCCTTGTCCTCTACCATGTTCCCCCACACCTCTCAAACGAGGCCCACGACCACCTCTCAGATGGGGTGCTTGTCCCCTGCCATTCCTTTGAAGGTCAGTCAATACAGAACATTTCAAGAACTTTGAAAGTTTCTTCAAGTGCAGTCACAAAAACCATCAAGCGCTATGATGAAACTGGCTCTCATGATTACCGCCACAGGAATGGAAGACCCAGAGTTACCTCTGCTGCAGAGGATAAGTTCATTAGAGTTACCAGCCTCAGAAATTGCAACCCAAATAAATGCTTCACAGAGTTCAAGTAACAGACACATCTCAACATCAACTGTTCAGAGGGGACTGTGTGAATCAGGCCTTCATGGTCGAATTGCTGCAAAGAGACCACTACTAAAGGACACCAATAAGAAGAAGAGACCTGCTTGGGCCAAGAAACATGAGCAATGGACATTAGACCGGTGGAAATGTGTCCTTTGGTCTGGAGTCCAAATTGGAGATTTTTGGTTCCAACCGCTGTGTCTTTGTGAGACGCGGTGTGGGTGAACGGATTATCTCCGCATGTGTATTTCCCACCGTAAAGCATGGAGGAGGAGGTGTTATGGTGTGGGGTTGCTTTGCTGGTAACACTGTCTGTGATTTTATTTAGAATTCAAGGCACACTTAACCAGCATGGCTACCACAGTATTCTGCAGCGATACGCCATCCCATCTGGTTTGGGCTTAGTGGGGACTATCATTTGTTTTTCAACAGGACAATGACCCAAAACACACCTCCAGGTTGTGTAAAGGCCACTCTGATAAAAACCAGTCCCGTGCTAATGTTCTTAGAGACTTGGGAACCAAGCTGGAGTTACCAGTGTGGCCCTGTCACCTGGACATGTTGAAGCACTGTACTGTCTTCACGACTAGAATAAAAACCTCCAGGCTTCCTTCATAAGTGGCAATTTATTGGGAAAAAAAATAAAGAATTACAGGGGGCGGTTTGGAGAAGAAAAAAATATAATCCCGTCTGAATCGTCCTCTGGAATAATGGACATTCTAGAGTATAACCAACGTTCTCTAGTAATACTAGTCCCGTGCGACTAGGTCTTTGGTCACGTGCACGCGATTCATACATGTGTCACGTAAAGAGAGCAAGGGTTGAGGGAGTAGGGAATGTTTTTCCTAAATAAATGACGGATTTCGGTAACAGAACTTTTCAGTCAGAAACGGCTGTAATTATGAGGCAGCCACAGCAACACGGAGAGCGCGATAAACGCTTAGAGGTTCTGTGGTGGTCGCTGCAGCAGGGAGGAGAGAGAGACGACGGGTGCTAGTCAGTCACTGTGGTGGTCGCTGCAGCAGGGAGGAGAGAGAGACGACGGGTGCTAGTCAGTCACTGTGGTGGTCGCTGCAGCAGGGAGGAGAGAGAGACGACGGGTGCTAGTCAGTCACTGTGGTGGTCGCTGCAGCAGGGAGGAGAGAGAGACGACGGGTGCTAGTCAGTCACTGTGGTGGTCGCTGCAGCAGGGAGGAGAGAGAGACGACGGGTGCTAGTCAGTCACTGTGGTGGTCGCTGCAGCAGGGAGGAGAGAGAGACGACGGGTGCTAGTCAGTCACTGTGGTGGTCGCTGCAGCAGGGAGGAGAGAGGAGACGACGGGTGCTAGTCAGTCACTGTGGTGGTTCGCTGCAGCAGGGAGGAGAGAGAGACGACGGGTGCTAGTCAGTCACTGTGGTGGTCGCTGCAGCAGGGAGGAGAGAGAGACGACGGGTGCTAGTCAGTCACTGTGGTGGTCGCTGCAGCAGGGAGGAGAGAGAGACGACGGGTGCTAGTCAGTCACTGTGGTGGTCGCTGCAGCAGGGAGGAGAGAGAGGCGACGGGTGCTAGTCAGTCACTGTGGTGGTCGCTGCAGCAGGGAGGAGAGAGAGACGACGGGTGCTAGTCAGTCACTGTGGTGGTCGCTGCAGCAGGGAGGAGAGAGGACGACGGGGTGCTAGTCAGTCACTGTGGTGGTCGCTGCAGCAGGGAGGAGAGAGGAGACGACGGGTGCTAGTCAGTTCACTGTGGTGGTCGCTGCAGCAGGGAGGAGAGAGAGACGACGGGTGCTAGTCAGTCACTGTGGTGGGTCGCTGCAGCAGGGAGGAGAGGAGACGACGGGGTGCTAGTCAGTCACTGTGGTGGTCGCTGCAGCAGGGAGGAGAGGAGACGACGGGTGCTAGTCAGTCACTGTGGTGGTCGCTGCAGCAGGGAGGAGAGAGAGACGACGGGTGCTAGTCAGTCACTGTGGTGGTCGCTGCAGCAGGGAGGAGAGAGAGGCGACGGGTGCTAGTCAGTCACTGTGGTGGTCGCTGCAGCAGGGAGGAGAGAGAGGACGACGGGTGCTAGTCAGTCACTGTGGTGGTCGCTGCAGCAGGGAGGAGAGAGAGACGACGGGTGCTAGTCAGTCACTGTGGTGGTCGCTGCAGCAGGGAGGAGAGAGAGACGACGGGTTGCTAGTCAGTCACTGTGGTGGTCGCTGCAGCAGGGAGGAGAGAGAGGCGACGGGTGCTAGTCAGTCACTGTGGTGGTCGCTGCAGCAGGGAGGAGAGAGAGACGACGGGGTGCTAGTCAGTCACTGTGGTGGTCGCTGCAGCAGGGAGGAGAGAGAGGCGACGGGTGCTAGTCAGTCACTGTGGTGGTCGCTGCAGCAGGGAGGAGAGAGAGACGACGGGTGCTAGTCAGTCACTGTGGTGGTCGCTGCAGCAGGGAGGAGAGAGAGACGACGGGTTGCTAGTCAGTCACTGTGGTGGTCGCTGCAGCAGGGAGGAGAGAGAGACGACGGGGTGCTAGTCAGTCACTGTGGTGGTCGCTGCAGCAGGGAGGAGAGAGAGAGGCGACGGGTGCTAGTCAGTCACTGTGGTGGTCGCTGCAGCAGGGAGGAGAGAGAGACGACGGGTGCTAGTCAGTCACTGTGGTGGTCGCTGCAGCAGGGAGGAGAGAGAGACGACGGGTGCTAGTCAGTCACTGTGGTGGTCGCTGCAGCAGGGAGGAGAGAGAGACGACGGGTGCTAGTCAGTCACTGTGGTGGTCGCTGCAGCAGGGAGGAGAGGGAGACGACGGGTGCTAGTCAGTCACTGTGGTGGTCGCTGCAGCAGGGAGGAGAGGAGAGACGACGGGTGCTAGTCAGTCACTGTGGTGGTCGCTGCAGCAGGGAGGAGAGAGAGGCGACGGGTGCTAGTCAGTCACTGTGGTGGTCGCTGCAGCAGGGAGGAGAGAGAGGCGACGGGTGCTAGTCAGTCACTGTGGTGGTCGCTGCAGCAGGGAGGAGAGGGAGACGACGGGGTGCTAGTCAGTCCTGTGGTGGTCGCTGCAGCAGGGAGGAGGAGAGAGAGGCGACGGGTGCTAGTCAGTCACTGTGGTGGTCGCTGCAGCAGGGAGGAGGAGAGAGACGACGGGTGCTAGTCAGTCACTGTGGTGGTTCGCTGCAGCAGGGGAGGAGAGAGAGGCGACGGGTGCTAGTCAGTCACTGTGGTGGTCGCTGCAGCAGGGAGGAGAGAGAGGCGACGGGTGCTAGTCAGTCACTGTGGTGGTCGCTGCAGCAGGGAGGAGAGAGAGACGACGGGTGCTAGTCAGTCACTCGCTCACTGAGCTCGGCCCGGCACAATCAAATCAATTGCTGGTCAGACTCCCTCTAGTCATTTGTGTGTCTTAATGATTATAATCAAACCATGTGCTTAAAGCATCAGACAAGCTCAGTGCATATAGTTGCTCTTATTAAAACACATAGGGATGTGTCTATATATGGAAAAATAGGTTTTAAAAATCGATTGGTCGAAAGAACAGACCAAGATTTTATTTAGTTAGGGACAGTCCTATTGAGGTCCCAGCTGTGAACGCTGCTCGCAAACCGAGAGTAGACCGAGTGTAGCCAGTACACTATTCTGTTGTGTGTGTGTGTGTGTGTGTGCGCGCGCGCGGACACACACAACTGTTGTGTTCTCTGTGTGTGTATTCTCCAGCCCAGGATGCAGGTGTGTCCCTGTGCCCCAGTACCTGTCCTGACCTGTCTGAGTCCCAGACCCTCAGCTCTCTGGCTGAGAGTGGAGCTGTACTGGTAGAGGTCTGCTGTCTGCTAGTACTGGCTGTGGATAACAAGGTACCGTTGGGGGGGGGGGGGGGGGCTGTCTGCTAGTACTGGCTGTGGATAACAAGGTACGTTGGGGGGGGGGGGGGGTGGTACCTAGAAGAGTAGCTTTCTGTATGAGCAACAGCTAATGGGCCATCCTAAAAAAACTAAATGTTGTATTCCAGACGGCAGCAGAGGAGCTGTGTCTCATGCTCAGCCAGGTGTTCCAGATAGTTTACACTGAGTCCACCATAGACTTCCTGGACAGGGCCATCTTTGACGGAGCCACCACCCCCACCAGGCACCTCTCCCTCTACAGTGGTGAGGTTCAATTTAAATTCTGTTCTGCTGTTAATACTAGGAGCAGGAATAAATACTGGGATTAGGCTCTGCTGTTAATACTAGGAGCAGGAATAAATACTGGGATTAGGCTCTGCTGTTAATACTAGGAGCAGGAATAAATACTGGGATTAGGCTCTGCTGTTAATACTAGGAGCAGGAATAAATACTGGGATTAGGCTCTGCTGTTAATACTAGGAGCAGGAATAAATACTGGGATTAGGCTTGCTGTTAATACTAGGAGCAGGAATAAATACAGTGGATTAGGCTCTGTTAATACTAGGAGAGGAATAAATAGGGATAGGCTCTGCTGTATACTAGGAGCAGGAAAATACTGGGATTAGGCTCTGCTGTTAATACTAGGAGCAGGAATAAATACTGGGATTAGGCTCTGCTGTTAATACTAGGAGCAGGAATAAATACTGGGATTAGGCTCTGCTGTTAATACTAGGAGCAGGAATAAATACTGGGATTAGGCTCTGCTGTTAATACTAGGAGCAGGAATAAATACAGTGGGGGGGGGGGATTAGGCTCTGCTGTTAATACTAGGAGCAGGAATAAATACAGTGGGGGGGGGGGGGGTTGGGCCCTGCTGTTAAACTGGGCGGGAATAAAAAGGGGGGGGGGGGGGGGGGGGGGTTTAGGCTTGCTGTTAATACTGGGCAGGAAAAAAATACAGGGGGGGGGGGGGGGGGGCCCGGGGGGAGGGAAAAAATTTGGGGGGGGGGGAATTTTAGGCTTGCTGAAATATGGGAGCGGGGAATAAATACAGTGGGGGGGGGGGGGGGAGGGAGGCTCTGCTGTTATTAAGGGCTTCAGGGGGGGGGGGGAAATTAGGCTCTGTGTTAACTAGGGCAGGAAAAAATACAGTGGGGGGGGGGGGATTAGGCTTGCTTTTTAAATACGGGAGAGGAATAAATACAGTGGGGGGGGGGGGGGTTTTTAAAAGGGACTTAAGGGGGGGGGGGGGATAGGCTTGCTGTTAATACTAGGAGCAGGAAAAAATACAGTGTGGGGGGGGGGTTTAGGCTCTGTTTGTAATAAGGAGCAGGAAAAAAATACGGGGGGGGGGGGGGGGGGGATAGGTTGCGTTAATATAGGAGCAGGAAAAAAAAAAGGGGGGGGGGGGGGGATTAGGCTTGCTTTAAAATATAGGAGCAGGAAAAAATACGGGGGGGGGGGGGGGGGGGGATTAGGTTTTTAAAGGGCAAAAAAAACGGGGGGGGGGGGGGGGGGAAGGGGGAATTAGGGGGGAAAAAAAAGGGGGGGGGGGGGGGGGGAATTGGGGGGGAAATTAAAAAGGGGGGGGGGGGGGGGGTTGGGGGTTGGGCTCTGCTTTTTAATATAGGGAGGAAAAAAAATACGGGTGGGGGGGGGGGGGGATTAGGCTCTGTGTAATTATGGGAGCGGGAAATAAAAACAGGGGGGGGGGGGGGGGGGTTAGGCTCTGCTTTAAACAGGAGCAGGAAAAAAATAAGTGGGGGGGGGGGGTTTAGGCTCTGCTTTTTAAACTAGGAGCAGGAAAAAATACAGGGGGGGGGGGGGGGGATTAGGCTTGCTTTTTAATAAGGAGGGAAGGGGAAAAAAATACAGTGGGGGGGGGGGGGGGAAAAAGGGCGGAATTAAAAAAGGGGGGGGGGGGTTAGGCTCTGGTTATACTAGGAGCAGGAATAAATACGGGGGGGGGGGGGGGGGGTTTAGGCTTGTTTTAATACTAGGAGCGGGGAATAATACAGGGGGGGGGGGGGGGTTGGGCTTGGTTAACTAGGGCAGGAAAAAACAGTGGGGGGGGGGGAAAGGGGGGTTTGGGCTCTGTGTTTATAGGAGCGGGAATAAAAATCGTGGGGGGGGGGGGGGGGAGGGTTTGGGGGGGGAATTGGGGCTAAAGGGGGGGGGGGGGGTGGGGGGATTAGGGGGGGGGGGGGTTGGGGCTTGCGTTAATACTAGGAGGGGAATAAATAAAGGGGGGGGGGGGATTAGGTTTGTTACTAGGAAAAATAAAAAGGGGGGGTTTTTTGTTTTTCCCAGGGGGGTAAAAATGGGGGGGGGGGGGATTAGTCTGTGTTTTAGGGGAGGGTTTTAAGTGGGGGGGGGGGGGGGGGGGATTGGGGGTTGGTTGTGTTTATGGGAGCAGGTAAATGTGTGGGGGGGGGGGAATTAGGTTGCTGTTTATAGGAGCAGGAAAAAATAAGGGGGGGGGGGGGGGGGGGGGGTTAGGCTCTGCGTTTTTTATAGGAGCGGAAAAATCTGGGGGGGGGGGGGGGGGGTTTGGTCTGTGTTTTAGGAGCAGGTAATTTAAGTGGGGGGGGGGGGGGTTTGGGGTTTTAAAAGTGTTTTCTGTTTTTTGATTTCCACAATTTAGTTTTCCCTTTGTGTAAAGATCCAAGCAAGGGGATTTTAAGGAAGCCTTTGAAGCGGGGAGGCCAGCACTTTGTCGGAGCTATCGTTCTGTTGTTTTTTTAAGTAGTTCCAGGGTTTAATGCTTGCTGTGTGTTTAAGTTAGTTCCAGGGTTCTAATGCTGTTGTTCTGTGTTGTTTAGGTAGTTCCAGGGTTCTAATGTGTTGTTCTGTGTTTAGGACCAGGGTTTAAGCTTTGTTTGTTTGTTTAAGTATTTCCGGGGGTTAAAGTTTTGTGTCGGTTTAGTAGTTCCAGGGTTCAAAGGGTTGTTGTGTGTTTAGGTAGCCCCGGGTTCTAAGCTATATTCTGTCGGTTTCTATGTTATTTTCCAGGGTTTAAGCTTTTTTCTGGTGTTTAGGTATTTCCCGGGTTTCTAATGTATAGTTTGTGTGTTCTATGTTATTTCAGGGTTTAATGTTTTTCTGGGTTATAGTTAGTTCCAGGGTTCTAATGCTTGTTCTGTTGGTTTAGTTATTTCCGGGTTCAAATTTATATTTCTGTTTTTCTTATAGTTCGGGTTCTAATGTTTTTGTTCTGTGTTTTAGTTATTTCCAGGGTTTAATGCTATAGTTCTGCGGTTCTAAATTTTGTTCAGGGTTTAATGCTGTTGGTTGTTTAGGTATTTCCAGGGTTTAATGCTTTTTCTGTGGTTTTAGTATTTCCGGGTTTAATGCTTTTGTTCTGTGTTTTAGGTATTTTCCGGGTTCTAATGCTAAGTTCTTCGTGTTCTTAGTTTTTTCCCAGGGTTTCTAAGGGTTTGTTCTGTTTTTTAGGTATTTCCGGTTCTAATGCTTGTTCGTTGTTTTTAATAGTTATTTTTCCAGGGTTCAATGCTGTTTTTTTTTTTTTTTGGGTAGTTCCAGGGTTTAAATCTTGTTCTGTGTTTAATTTTTAGTTCCGGGTTAATGCTGTTGTTTTTTGTTTAGGTAGTTCAGGGTTCAAAGTATAGTTGTGTTTGGGTATTTTCCGGGTTCTAAGCTTTGTTTTTTGGTTTTATAGTTAGTTCCCGGGGGTTTAATGCGGTTCTTCTGGGTTTTTATTAGTCCAGGGTTCTAATGCGTTTTTCGTGGTTAGGTAGTCCGGGTTAATGTTATTTCTGTTGGTTCTATAGTTAGTTCCAGGGTTCTAATGCTGTTGTTCTGTTTAGGTAGTTCCAGGGTTCTAATGCTTGTTTTTTTGTTTTAGTATTTCCAGGGTTCTAAGTTTGTTGGGCTTGTTTAGGGTTATTCCAGGGTTTAATGCTGTTTCTGTGTTGTTAGGTAGTTCCAGGGTTCTAATGCTATAGTTCTGTCTGTGTTCTATAGTTAGTTCAGGGTTTCTAATGGTTTTTCTGTGTTGTTAGGTATTTCCCAGGGGGTTCTAATGTTTTTTTGTTGTTTTTCTATATTTAGTCCAGGTTCAAAGCTGTTGTTTGTTTTGTTTAGGAGGGGTTTTAACATGTTTGCTTTTTAAAGGGGTCCGGGAAGTGGTTTGTGTGGTTAGGAGGTAGGGTTCTTGTTGTTTCTGTGCGTTGTAGGTTTTCCGGGTTCTTGCGGGGTTTGTTCTGGGGGGGTTGTTTCTTTTTCGTTCCGGGTTTCTGGAGGGGGGGGGTCCTCCGTTCTCCCCCCCTCCTGGGTCGAGGGGGTGGTCCCGCTACGGTGCTGCAAGTTTGCCCGGTTTTGGGTGGGTCGTGTTTGGGGTTGGGTCTGTTTTCCTGGGGGGGTTGTGTTTGGGTGGGTTGGTTTGGGGGGGTTGGTCTGGGGGGGTTGGTTTGGGGGGTCTGGTCTGGTGTTTGGGGGGTCGTGTCTTGGGGGGGTATGTGTTTTGGGGGGGGTCTGTGTTGTGGTTTTGGGGGGTTTGGGTTTTTTGGTGGGTCTTGTGTCTCTGGGGGTCTGTGTCTGTGTGGTCTCTGTGGGTCTGTGTCTCTGTGTGTCTCTGGGTGGGTCTCTGTCTCTGTGGGTCTGTGTCTGTGTGTCTCTGGGTGGGTCTGTGTCTCTGTGTGTGTCTGGGTGGGTCTGTGTCTCTGGGTGGGTTGTGTCTCTGTTGGGTCTGTGTCTCTGTGTGGGTCTGTGTCTCTGTGTGGGTCTGTGTGGGTCTGTGTGGGTGTGGGTCTGTGTCTCTGTGTGGGTCTGTGTCTCTGTGTGGGTCTTTGTGGGTCTGTGTCTCTGTGTGGGTCTGGGGCTGTGTGTGTATGAGTTTTGGGCTTTGGTCATCCTTTTTTTTAAGCTGCTTTGTTGCATACTCTTTTAGACTACATCATGCAGTACCATATCCTCCAATCAGTGACATTCACCACAATGTCTTCATTCCTCTTCTTCTCTATTAGCTGCGTACCAAGTTGTCCTCTCAGGAGATCCAGCAGTTTGCTACTCTTCTTCATGAGTACCGTAACGGAGCGTCCGTCCATGAGTTCTGTATCAACCTCCGCCTGCTTTACGGGGACAGCAGGAAGTTCCTCCTACTGGGTGAGAACCACTTCCTGGGTCACGGTGTCAAAAGTCACAGGTCAAACCTGGGGGCGTGTTCAGCTCAGCAGCAGGCACCAAACAACTGGACGAAGTGTTTAGAAATGTACCTGTCTGAGCTTGACCGTTTTGCTACGTTGTGCCTTACTGAACACAACACTGCTGTTGTTGTTTTTTATCTGCCAAACAATCAATGAAAAGACAGTCAGGGTACATGATGGATATAGGAGTATGTTTTGCACACTTTAACTGTGCATTTTCATTGTGGCCCTCCTGTTCTCAATCCTTTCTCTCCTCCCTCCCATGTCTGAAGCCGTTTATCCAAGAGGAGGACAGCCATCACTTTGAGAACTTCCTGTTTAACACATACAATAAATTATACCCTCTCCCCCCCTCCCCCCTCTACCCCTGTCTCTCCTCCTCTTCCTCCTCCCCCTCTCCCTTCCTCTCCTCCTCTCACTCCCAGGCCTGAGGCCCTTCATCCCAGAGAAGGACAGCCAGCACTTTGAGAACTTCCTGGAGACCATCGGAGTTAAGGACGGCCGTGGCATCATCACCGACAGCTTCGGACGCTACCGCCGTTCCGCCTCCGACCCAACCACCAATGGGAACGGGGCGGCGGGAGGAGGCAGGTCTGATGAAGGAGATGAGTGGGACCGCATGATCTCTGATATCAGCAACGATATCGAGGCGCTAGGGGTCCGTGTGGAACAAGACTGACCCCTAACCCCTAGACCCTAACCCCTACCCCCAAGGCTGGGCTGCAGCATGGACCAGGAGGGGGGGGTTACGCCCTACACCCTAAACCCTACCCCCAAGGCTGGGCTGCAGGAGGGTCCAGGAGGGGGGGGGGGGTTACGCCCTAGACCCTAACCCCTACCCCCAAGGCTGGGCTGCAGCATGGACCAGGAGGGGGGGGGTTACGCCCTACACCCTAAACCCTACCCCCAAGGCTGGGCTGCAGGAGGGTCCAGGAGGGGGGGGGGGTTACGCCCTAGACCCTAACCCCTACCCCCAAGGCTGGGCTGCAGCATGGACCAGGAGGGGGGGGTTACGCCCTACACCCTAACCCCTACCCCCAAGGCTGGGCTGCAGGAGGGTCCAGGAGGGGGGGGGGGTTACGCCCTACACCCTAACCCCTACCCCCAAGGCTGGGCTGCAGGAGGGTCCAGGAACATTCCTAATGGACCACCTGATGGTGACCTGCTGCTTCGCTGTGAGCCACGGTGTAGTTTTGCTCGCTATTCATACTGGTATTTAGGAGCTTCTAACTAAGACTGTGAATAACTGACAATATACTATCATTATTGTCAGCATCTGCTGTCAGTGACCAGGATAACGCTGTAGTCTGGAGTCTCTCGTCACAATCGATCCCGATTGGCACCCTATTTCCTATATGGAGCAGTACTTTTGACCAGAGCTCTATATAGGGGGAATATAGAACCTGTCTGGTCTTGGAATATTAAATATTACATTGCCTGAGGATTGATGTAGAGGCATGCTTTACGATCTATCACTTCCTACCAAGGTGTTCTATGTTCTACACTCAGCCTATCACTTCCTACCAAGGTGTTCTATGTGCTACACTCAGCCTATCACTTCCTACCAAGGTGTTCTATGTTTTACACTCAGCCTATCACTTCCTACCAAGGTGTTCTATGTTCTACACTCAGCCTATCACTTCCTACCAAGGTGTTCTATGTTCTACACTCAGCCTATCACTTCCTACCAAGGTGTTCTATGTTCTACACTCAGCCTATCACTTCCTACCAAGGTTTACCCTTGTGTCTTATCTCAATCAACGAGAGCAGTTGGTAAAATGTGACTTTTTCTTTTTTTTTTTTTACGGAACATTTCCATTCAGAATATTAGGATGAAAAACATATCTGACAATACCAGGTACTGGCTGATTCCCAATCTGTTCTTAGAGCGTAGACCAGAGCCACGTAATTACAGAGTTGGACCGTTGAGGTTACTGCATTAACAACGCTCTAAATACATGGCTCTGGCGCAAACAGACCAACCAATCCTCATCTTCAGCCGGGTCACAGTAGATCACCTGCTTGGTGACGATTCAACATGTAGAATCGGCCGGAAAATGAACTGAAAATGGCGTCCGGCGTCCTGGTCAGAACAGAAGCACTCGGCCGTCGATCGTTGCGGTGTGTTCACTCTCTTACTGTATCTTACCCTGTCACCAGTCATTGTGCCTTCAGATACAGGCTTGCATCCCAAACGGCACCCTATTCCCTACGTAGTGCACTACTTTTGACTAGAGCCATATGGGCCCTGGTCAAAAGTAGTGCACTACGTAGGGAATAGGGTGCCATTTTGGTACGCGGACATACAGTAGCTGCTACTGCCCAGTAGGGATATGACCACCTCATTCTGAACTGTAATTGTACAGCTGTTGTTGTTGTTGTTGTTGTTGTTGTTGTTGTTGTTGTTGTGAGAACTGTGGTTATTTAATAACAACATATACTTTAAAGACATGCTCCGGAACTTTGGCGACTACTAAATCTTTTTTTTAAATGTACCTCCCCGCTTTGGGCTGGATGTGTCAACGTGTAGTTCATACATGCATAATCTATTCATTACTGTCTAACCTCAATTAGCCACCAAATCACTAGTTTGAAAGCAACTGTTTCTCTGGAAGTTGTGCTGCGCCATTTTCCCCTCGTGGGCCAGCGCCATTGGCAATTGGAGTTCTAGCCAATGAGCTTCAGCCCCTCGCCATTTGAGTGACAGCTAGCAAGATGCACACAGCAGAGCAATTTACATTTTACATTTTAGTCATTTAGCAGACACTCTTATCCAGAGCAACTTACAGGAGCAATTAGGGTTAAGTGCCTTGCTCAAGGGCACATCAACAGATTTTTCACCTACTCGGCTCGGGGATTAGAACCAGCGACCTTTCGATTACTGGCCCAATGCTCTTAACCAATAAGCTACCTGCCGCAATGACGTGGAGGACATATCTTATACACTGAGTATACGAAACATTAGGAGCACCTCTGGTACAAAAGAGAATCTCTTTAACATACAGGAGTCGGGTGTCATAGTGGCTATTACTAATGTCAGAGAGGATGTGGCGAAGGGAGAGGATTTACTCTGACCAAAAATCAGTCCGTGTGAGAAAAGCCCTTTTTAGCGTGGAGGTCAATGAGAGAGTGTCGAATTACGTGAGGCTTATTTGATCTAGTATACTTTTCATAATATTTCTGCTGTTACCAATGTACTGATGTAAGGGGATGCACGTGGCATTCCGGCAACTTTGAGAAAAAACGACTTACGAGTGTGAACAACGGGCACATCTATCTGCCCTCTCATTGGCTAGAATGGTCCCACCTGATAATAATAATATGCCATTTAGCAGACGCTTTTATCCAAAGCAACTTACAGTCATGTGTGCATACATTTTTACGTATGGGTGGTCCCCGGGATCGAACCCACTACCCTGGCGTTACAAGCACCGTGCTCTACCAATTGAGCTACAGAGGACCACGATCTGACCACTGATCTCACCTGCCTTCAATCATTGAGGACATGTACTTCCCATTGTTAGAGCGGTCACTCGGATTCATTACATTGACATCTCTGTCACAGACATGAAATCTGTAAACAATTCAGAGAAATTCTATCTTCTCCTGTCCTAAGGCCTAGGCAGTCCCAATCCCACTGAAACCCAAATCCTGACTCCTGTCTCGCATGAAAATTCTTTATTCTGTAATCCATAGGTTGCATTATCAAAACACGTCTCTCCATGTCAAAATACCGCTATAACATTTCCCCCCCGCTTCTCTGCGCTGCCTCGTGTTGCCGCCCATATGAAAGCTTCGATAGAGAGACATGTGCGATCAACAAAACGAACGGTATGAGAGTGGATATGGATATTTTTTTGAAACAGAGTTGGTCCCCTTTTGAGATACCTTGAAATTTAAACTACGTCCACTGTTCATTTCCCTGTTATTCCTGATCTGATATCTGTATAATCAACTCCATTTTGCCAAATGTAGGAGATATTCTGTCATTCATTGGAGGTTATATAGCAACTTTAGCAACTTTGGTCATTTTGACTTTTGTTTGACTGCGTTACAAAGTTAGTTAGTGTGTCCTGAGCGCACTCTGTGTTGAGATAGCCTACTGCTGAAATGCGCTGGCGATCAAAGATAGAGTAACTATCATTACTATACTGAACAAAAATATAAACGCAACATGCAACGATTTTACTGAGTTACAGTTCACAGTTCGTATAAGGAAATCAGTCAATTGAAAACGCTCCACTGCTCGATCGATCACTCCTCGATTGTATCTTGGAAGAAAGCAAAAATCCGTACTCACTGTAATATTCTTTTAAGTTTTAATGTCTTTTTTTTTTTTTTGAAGCAGCAGCAGATGTCAAAACGAATGGATGCGTTTTGGAGAACGAGAGACATCCATATTGATAGATGACTTCACATTGTAGTGCTACTATTCTTTTTAACAATCATTATCTACAGTCATTATTTACATACATTTTCTACTGCTTTTCACAAGAGCTTAAAAAATATAGATAATAATAAACTGAGAAATGCACCTCTTGCTCACAGGAAGCAACCTGACAGGACTTCTTCATTCTGGTCTCTAGGGCTTTCTGCCGTTACAAACAGAGAGCCCTAGAGGCCTTCATGAATAACTCCTGTTAAGCAGCACATGTCAAAGGAAAGATTATGAACCCCACGGTGTATTAGAACTTAAGCGGTGAAAAGTGCCAGAACTAAGCGTTTTATCACGGTGAGCTAATTGTGCAGACACTATTTTGCATATGATGCAGTTAATTTGAGTATCAGAATGTGCCAGTGGACTTTTGGTAAAGATGCTTTGGTGAAAAAGGGTTGGATCATGTCCAACTACGTGGACAGTTTTAATTGGCTGAGACTGAATTTGTTACTGTATATAATTATCTGCTCAGCTGGCCGTCCTCAGCATCGGGCTAATATGACCAGGTTGGTCTATGAGAAAAGCTAGCAGCTAGCCATTTTAGACCCAATAGTTCCCATGGTCTTAGCAAGTTCACAAGTGTGGACAATTTAGTTTAGTATATTTATTAACATAAAAAAAACAAGTAAAATGTAGAAGGTAGAAACTTGTGCAGGTGAGATTGGAAACCCAGGAGGGACAATATGTAGAAAACAGATGGAAGGAGAGGAACTACAGCTTTTAACAAGTCAATTCATTAATCAAAAGTACTTTTACTTTAATGTAAACTGTCCTTAGGGGCGGTGTCAAATCACAAGGTTGGGTTGGGTGAATTGTGACTATGCATGCATCCCAAATGGCGATGGTCAAAAGTAGTGTACAATATAGTGAATAGGATGCCATTTGGGAAGCAGTCGTTGTTTTGTCAACCTATAAGGGTAATTAGAGATCATGACCTTTGACCCCTTGCAGAATGGACGAGGCCTGCCTACCTGCCTTCTCGTGCTACATAGAGGCAGAGTATCAACTGATCCGATTGGGCAACAGTCACAGGTTAATGTGATCTGATTGGTTGACCCCCAGTAGAGTCACAGGTTAATCCCATCGCAGCAGGAACAGAACCGGTCCTTATTTAATAACAACATATATTTTAATTGATCAAGAGTATAATGTTGACACTATATTCTCTGTTGCAGTAGCTGCTGTATGTTGGTGTCTGGTGTGGAGATGAAGGGACCAGTAGCTGCTGTATGTTGGTGTCTGGGGTGGAGCTGACGGGACAGTAGCTGCTGTATGTTGGTGTCTGGGGTGGAGCTGACGGGACCAGTAGCTGCTGTATGTTGGTGTCTGGTGTGGAGATGAAGGGACCAGTAGCTGCTGTATGTTGGTGTCTGGTGTGGAGCTGACGGGACAGTAGCTGCTGTATGTTGGTGTCTGGGGTGGAGCTGACGGGACAGTAGCTGCTGTATGTTGGTGTCTGGGGTGGAGCTGACGGGACCAGTAGCTGCTGTATGTTGGTGTCTGGTGTGGAGATGAAGGGACCAGTAGCTGCTGTATGTTGGTGTCTGGTGTGGAGCTGACGGGACCCAGAGGGTTTATATAGCAGCAATATCCTCTGACTACTGGCTGGCTGGCTGGCTGGCTGGCTGGCTGGCTCGGTGTGGCTGTCTGTCTCAATGTCTGTCTGTCTCTAAGATAAGGGCTAACATCTGAAAGCAGAAGTACATTTAATTACATTTACGTCATTTAGCAGACGCTCTTATCCAGAGCGACTTACAAATTGGTGCATTCACCTTATGATAGCCAGTGGGACAACCACTTTACAATTTATTTATTTAATATTTTTCAATATTTTTAATTTTTTTTAATCAAGTACCTTGTTTCTATTAGCTTGAATTAAATTCTGCTGTGATTTTGTTTTCTTTTAACATGACTTATACTTGCCTTTAACCTCCAAGCTACATTAAAATCAACACTGCTAACTAAAAGTATCTACTAAAGCTGTGACAGTCTTCTTCCCCTGGCAGCAGCACCTCACAGCCAGCCAGCCAGTCAGTCAGCCAACACCTCAGTCACACAGTGGTGGGTATTATATGGGGCTTTGGAGACAAAACGGATGGCACTGTGATAGACTACATCCAATTTGCTGAGTAGAGTGTTGGAGGCTATTTTGTAAATGACATCGCCGAAGTCAAGGATCGGTAGGATAGTCCGTTTTACGAGGGCATGTTTAGCAGCATGAGTGAAGGAGGCTTTGTTGCGAAATAGGAAGCCGATTCTAGATTTAACTTTGGATTGGAGATGCTTAATGTGAGTCTGGAAGGAGAGTTTACAGTCTAACCAGACACCTAGGTATTTGTAGTTGTCCACATACTCTAGGTCAGACCCGTCGAGATTAGTGATTCTAGTCGGGTGGGCGGGTGCCAGCAGCGTTCGATTGAAGAGCATGCATTTAGTTTTACTAGTGTTTAAGAGCAGTTGGAGACTACGGAAGGAGTGTTGTATGGCATCGAAGCTCGTTTGGAGGTTTGTTAACACAGTGTCCAATGAAGGGCCAGATGTATACAAAATGGTGTCGTCTGCGTAGAGGTGGATCTGAGAGTCACCAGCAGCAAGAGCGACATCATTGATATACACGGAAAAAAGAGTCGGCCCAAGAATTGAACCCTGTGGCACCCCCATAGAGACTGCCATAGGTCCAGACAACAGGCCCTCCGATTTGACACATTGAACTCTATCTGAGAAGTAGTTGGTGAACCAGGTGAGGCAGTCATTTGAGAAACCAAGGCTATTTAGTCTGGCAATAAGAATGCGGTGGTTGACAGAGTCGAAAGCCTTGGCCAGGTCGATGAAGACGGCTGCACAGTACTGTCCATTATCGATCGCGGTTATAATATCGTTTAGGACCTTGAGCGTGGCTGAGGTGCACCCATGACAAGCTCGGAAACCGGATTGCATAGCGGAGAAGGTACGGTGATCTGTTTGTTAACTTGGCTTTCAAAAACTTTCGAAAGGCAGGGCAGGATGGATATAGGTCTGTAACAGTTTGGATCTAGAGTGTCACCCCCTTTGAAGAGGGGGATGACCGCGGCAGCTTTCCAATCTCTGGGGATCTCAGACGTTACGAAAGAGAGGTTGAACAGGCTAGTAATAGGGGTTGCGACAATTTTGGCGGCTATTTTTAGAAAGAAAGGGTCCAGATTGTCTAGCCCAGCTGATTTGTAGGGGTCCAGATTTTGCAGCTCTTTCAGAACATCAGCTGTCTGAATTTGTGTGAATGAGAAGCGGGGGGGGCATGGGCAAGTTGCAGCGGAGGGTGCAGAGCTGGTGGCCGGGGTAGTGGTAGCCAGGTGGAAAGCATGGCCAGCCGTAGTAAAATGCTTGTTGAAATTCTCGATTATTGTAGATTTATCGGTGGTGATAGTGTTTCCTAGCCTCAGTGCAGTGGGCAGCTGGGAGGAGGTGCTCTTATTCTCCATGGACTTTACAGTGTCCCAAAACTTTTTGGAGTTAGTGCTACAGGATGCACATTTCTGTTTGAAAACGCTAGCCTTTGCTTTCCTAACTGCTTGTGTATATTGGTTCCTAACTTCCCTGAAAAGTTGCATATCGCGGGGGCTATTCGATGCTAATGCAATACGCCACAGGATGTTTTTGTGCTGGTCAAGGGCAGTCAAGTCTGAGGAGAACCAGGGGCTATATCTGTTCTTAGTTCAGAATTTTTTGAATGGGGCATGCTTATTTAAGATTGAGAGGAATGCACTTTTAAAGAACAACCAGGCATCCTCTACTGACGGAATGAGATCGATATCCGTCCAGGATACCTGGGCCAGGTCAATTAGGAAGGCCTGCTCGCTAAAGTGTTTTAGGGAGCGTTTGACAGTCATGAGGGGTGGTCGTTTGACTGCGGACCCGTTACGGACGCAGGCAATAAGGCAGTGATCGCTGAGATCCTGGTTGAAGACAGCAGAGGTGTATTTAGAGGGTAAGTTAGTCAGGATGATATCTATGAGGGTGCCCATGTTTACGGATTTAGGGTTGTACCTGGTAGGTTCCTTGATAATTTGTGTGAGATTGAGGGCATCTAGTTTGGATTGTAGGATGGCCGTACGAACTCTGAGGATAGATGGGGGGCAATCAATTCACATATGGGGTCTGTAGCAAGCGGCAACAGTGAGAGACTTATTTCTGGAAAGGTGGATTTTTAGAAGTAGGAGCTCAAACTGTTTGGGCACAGACCTGGATAGTATGATAGAGCTCTGCAGGCTAACTCCACCCCCTTTGGCAGTTCTATCGAGACGGAAAATGTTGTAGTTGGGGATGGACATTTCTGAATTTTTGGTGGCCTTCCTAAGCCAGGATTCAGACACTGCTAGAACATCAGGGTTGGCGGAGTGTGCTAACGCAGTGAATAACTCAAACTTAGGAAGGAGGCTTCTGATGTTAACGTGCAGAAAACCAAGGCTTTTACGGTTACAGAAGTCAACAAATGATAGCTCCTGGGGAGTAGGAGTGATACTGGGGGCTGCAGGGCCTGGGTTAGCCTCTACATCACCAGAGGAACAGAGGAGGACTAGAATAAGGATACGGCTAAAGGCTTTAAGATCCTGACTAGTCTCCCAGTCCCTGCCACTGAAAAACATCCCCACAGCATGATGCTGCCACCACCATGCTTCACCGTAGGGATAGTGCAGGTTTCCTCCAGACGTGACGCTTGGCATTCAGGCCAAAGAGTTCAATCTTGGTTTCATCAGACCAGAGAATCTTGTATCTCATGGTCAGAGTCCTTTAAGTGCCTCTTGGCAAAATCCAAGCGGGCTGTCGTGCCTTTTACTGAGGAGTGGCTTTGATCTGGCCACTCTACAATTAAGGCCTGATTGGTGGAGTGCTGCAGAGATGGTTGTCCTTCTGGAAGGTTCTCCCATCTCCACAGAGGAACTCTGGAGCTCTGTCAGAGTGACCATCAGGTTCTTGGTCACCTCCCTGACCAATACCCTTCTCCCCTTCTTTGCTCAGTTTGGCCGGCCGGCCAGCTATAGGACGAGTCTTGGTGGATCCAAACGTCTTCCATTTAAAAATGATTGAGGCAAATGTGTTCTTGGGGACCTTCAATGCTGCAGACATTTTGGTACCCTTCCCCAGATCTGTGCCTTGACACAATCCTGTCTCGGAGCTATACGCACAATTCCTTCGACCTCATGGCTTGGTTTTTGCTCTGACATGCACTGTCAACTGTGGGACCTTATATAGACAGGTGTGTGCCTTTCCAAATCATGTCCAATCAATTGAATTTACCACAGGTGGACTCCAATCAAGTTGTAGAAACATCAAGGATGATCAATGGAAACCGGATGCACCGGAGTTCAATTTCGAGCCTCATAGCAAAGGATCTGAATACTTATGTAAAAGTATTGTATATGTAAATATGTTTTTAATAAATTTGCAAACATTTCTAAAAGCCTGTTTTCACTTTGTCATTATCGGGTATTGTGTGTAGATTGATGTTACTTTTTTTTTTCAATTTTAGAATAAGGCTGTAATGTAACAAAATGTGGAAAAGGGGAAGGGGTCTGAATACTTCCTCCACTCTTCTAGGAAGGCTTTCCACTAGATGTTGGAACATTGCTGCAGGGAATTGCTTCCATTCAGCCACAAGAGCATTAGTGAGGTTGGGCGATTAGGCCTGCCTCGCAGTCAGCATTCCAATTCATCCCAAAGGTGTTCCATGGGGTTGAGGTCAGGGCTCTGTGCATGCCAGTCAAGTTCTTCCACACCGATCTCGACAAACCAATTTCTGTAGGGACCTCGCTTTATGCACATTTTGGGCATCACACAACAGAACACTTGAACTGGAATGACTCCGTATCGGTTGCACAAAAAGAAGTGTGCAAACCACGCCCCCAAATATTCGAATGAGCCCCCACCTCTACATTATGAAGCAGCGTGACGTCCGTAACACCTGGACCCCCCCGAATCCTCATTGAGGGTCAAAATTAACCCGTTGGTGCTTTTAAGGTAACTTTCCAGTGTTTATGACCTATACAGTGCATTCGGAAAGTGTTCAGACCCCTTCACCTTTTTGGGGGAGAAGGGGCTTGGTCAGGGAGGTGAGCCACACATTATAGCCTTATTCTAACATGGTTTAAATTGTTTTTTCCCCCTCATCGTTCTACATACAATACCCCATAATGACAAAGCTTACCAGTGTTTGTAACGATGCATCTTTCCTACAACGGCCGAAGATATAACATGCGTTTCCCAAAACACCACGCAGAGAGAACGGTCGCTAAGTGCGTCGTTGGAGCACGTGTCGATACTGGTAGGAAAGATGGGCAGCGCTGCTCTCGGATCAGTTTTCTCAATTCAGATCTTACCTTAACATTAGAATTATTTCACAATACTGACGACGGATCAACTCCTAGAGAGATATTACCACCTACGGCTGCAAATAATTAGGTGACTTATTCTAGGCTAATGCTTACCCAATAAAAATGAACTTAATAACCGATTTGGCACATCGTTGCGCACACGTTAGGCTACACATCATGAAATATATTGAGACAAATTACACAGCCTCCAAGTAGAAAAATAAAACTTAATTTATTGAACATTAAATGTATTTCAATATGATTGAAATAGGCCTATAGCCTACTGTATTTATATTTGAATGCAGCCATCTCGGTTTTTTAATTTGAAGCATATTTTTATACATAGCTTTGGTTGTATCAATTTCAAAGACATTGGCAACTTTATTTGTTTTAGGCAACTTTATTTGAAGTTAGCGGCAGTCACAGAGAGATGGATAAACCATGTGATTCTATGTTTAGCGGAGAACTGTGCATAAAGTGACACGGGAGGGCAAAAAAAGCATCCAATGACGCACTTAGCTGCCAAATAAAGTTACCTAAAACAAATAAAGTTGCCAATGTCTTTGAAATTGATACAACCAAAGCTATGTATAAAAATATGCTTCAAATTAAAACCGAGATGACTGCATTCAAATATAAATACAGTAGGCTATAGGCCTATTTCAATCATATTGAAATACATTTAATGTTCAATAAATTAAGTTTAATTTTTCTACTTGTGCAGTGTTAATGATGGTTTTGGGAAACAGCTCTGAGATTTAAAGATGCTCCTACGAAGGTTCTAACAATGAACTTAGCCTTAAGATGCTGTTGGGAAACCGGGCCCTGCATGGTAGCCTTAAGATGCTGTTGGGAAACCGGGCCCTGCATGGTAGCCTTAGGATGCTGTTGGGAAACCGGGCCCTGCATGGTAGCCTTAAGATGCTGTTGGGAAACCGGGCCCTGCATGGTAGCCTTAAGATGCTGTTGGGAAACCGGGCCCTGCATGGTAGCCTTAGGATGCTGTTGGGAAACCGGGCCCTGCATGGTAAGTATCAATTTGATGTTCATGAACATTAACCCCTAATTCTATATCTTGTGTGGAATTGTTTCACTGACAGGGTAACTGTCAAGTTGTGAGTCTGAAAATGGACACTGGAAGTTAAGGCGATGTTCATTATCATTTGTCACTACCTGATTAGGGAGGGATGCATTGTCGCTAAGCATTACCCTAAAGCTATTCCTAACCTTACCCTAATTTACCTAACCTGGCACGATAATTTACCTAACCTGGCACGATAATTTACCTAACCTGGCACGATAATTTACCTAACCTGCTACGTTAATTATCCGGGAGACCCATAGGGCGGCGCACAACTGGCCCAGCGTCGTCCAGGGTAGGGGAGGGAATGGCCGGCAGGGATGTAGCTCAGTTGATAGAGCATGGCGTTTGCAATGCCAGGGTTGTGGGTTCGATTCCCACGGGGGGCCAGTATAAAAAAAAAAAATTATTCACTAACTGTAAGTCGCTCTGGATAAGAGCGTCTGCTAAATGACTAAAATGTAAATGTAAATTTAGTTACCCTAACCTGTAATTCACCTAAGCTGCCACTGGTCCCAACGTAACCGTTGCGAACAGTGGAGCCCGACCAAATCAGTTTGCCCGACCTCATTCGGTAGTCAGACATTAACCCCCAATTCGTCATCTTATGTGGATTTTTTTTTCACTGACTGTTGTCAGGATAACTCAACTTTTCTATTTTGTTTTTCAGATGCGACCTTCCAGTGACTTCCTGAGGTCACAAAGGGAAACAATACATTTGAGTCTTAATTGTTTGTGTTGTGTGCCTTTTTTCTATTGCATTTGACTACATTTAATTACATTTCTTGCACACACACTGAGTATACAAGACAGGTTAAAGGCGCAGCGGTTTGTGTCAAGAACTGCAACGCTGCTGGGTTTTTCACTCAACTGTTTCCCGTGTGTATCAAGAATGGTCCACCACCAAAAGGACATCCAGCCAACTTGACACAACTGTGGGAAGCACTGGAGTCAACATGGGCCAACATTCCTGTGGAACGATTTCGACACCTGCGCAACTCAATATTAGGAAGCTGTTCCTAATGTTTTGTACGCTCAGTGTATAATGTGGTGTGTCATGGATTTGTAATCTGGCAGAGCATTAGTTCGCCTAGAAGGACAAAAGATGGTAAATCTGACAGTCATACATTTTTAAAGAGTCAATCTGAAGTCACAGGAAACTGGACTTCAATAGAACAGTGGGTTATCCTACTGGACTTCAATACAACAGTGGGTTATCCTACTGGACGTCAATAGAACAGTGGGTTATACTACTGGACTTCAATAGAACAGTGGGTTATCCTACTGGACTTCAATACAACAGTGGGTTATCCTACTGGACTTCAATACGACAGTGGGTTATCCTACTGGACTTCAATACAACAGTGGGTTATCATACTGGACTTCAATACAACAGTGAGTTATCCTACTGGACTTCAATACAACAGTGGGTTATCCTACTGGACGTCAATAGAACAGTGGGTTATCCTACTGGACTTCAATACAACAGTGGGTTATCCTACTGGACTTCAATACAACAGTGGGTTATCCTACTGGACTTCAATACAACAGTGGGTTATCCTACTGGACTTCAATACAACAGTGGGTTATCCTACTGGACTTCAATACAACAGTGGGTTATCCTACTGGACTTCAATACAACAGTGGGTTATCCTACTGGACTTCAATACAACAGTGGGTTATCCTACTGGACTTCAATACAACAGTGGGTTATCCTACTGGACTTCAATACAACAGTGGGTTATCCTACTGGACTTCAATAGAACAGTGGGTTATCCTACTTACTTCAAACACAACAATGGGTTTCCTACTGACTCAATAGAACAGTGGGTTATCCTACTGGACTTCAATACAACAGTGGGTTATCCTACTGGACATCAATAGAACAGTGGGTTATACTACTGGACTTCAATAGAACAGTGGGTTATACTACTGGACTTCAATACAACAGTGGGTTATCCTACTGGACTTCAATAGAACAGTGGGTTATCCTACTGGACTTCAATACAACATTGGGGTTATCCTACTGGACTTCAATACGACAGTGGGTTATCCTACTGGACTTCAATACAACAGTGGGTTATCATACTGGACTTCAATACAACAGTGAGTTATCCTACTGGACTTCAATACAACAGTGGGTTATCCTACTGGACGTCAATAGAACAGTGGGTTATCCTACTGGACTTCAATACAACAGTGGGTTATCCTACTGGACGTCAATACAACAGTGGGTTATCCTACTGGACATCAATACAACAGTGGGTTATACTACTGGACTTCAATAGAACAGTGGGTTATACTACTGGACTTCAATACAACAGTGGGTTATCCTACTGGACTTCAATACAACAGTGGGTTATCCTACTGGACTTCAATACAACAGTGGGTTATCCTACTGGACTTCAATAGAACAGTGGGTTATCCTACTGGACTTCAATACAACAGTGGGTTATCCTACTGGACTTCAATAGAACAGTGGGTTTATCCTACTGGACTTCAATACAACAGTGGGTTATCCTACTGGACTTCAATACAACAGTGGGTTATCCTACTGGACTTCAATACAACAGTGGGTTATCCTACTGGACTTCAATAGAACAGTGGGTTATCCTACTGGACTTCAATACAACAGTGGGTTATCCTACTGGACTTCAATACAACAGTGGGTTATCCTACTGGACTTCAATACAACAGTGGGTTATACCTACTGGACTTCAATAGAACAGTGGGTTATACTACTGGACTTCAATAGCAACAGTGGGGTTATCCTACTGGACTCAATACAACAGTGGGTTATCCTACTGGACTTCAATACAACAGTGGGTTATCCTACTGGACTTCAATAGAACAGTGGGTTATCCTACTGGACTTCAATACAACAGTGGGTTATCCTACTGGACTTCAATAGAACAGTGGGTTATCCTACTGGACTTCAATACAACAGTGGGTTATCCTACTGGACTTCAATACAACAGTGGTTATCCTACTGGACTTCAATACAACAGTGGGTTATCCTACTGGACTTCAATAGAACAGTGGGTTATCCTACTGGACTTCAATACAACAGTGGGTTATCCTACTGGACTTCAATACAACAGTGGTTATCCTACTGGACTTCAATACAACAGTGGGGTATCCTACTGGACTTCAATACAACAGTGGGTTATCCTACTGGACTTCAATACAACAGTGGGTTATCCTACTGGACTTCAATACAACAGTGGGTTATCCTACTGGACTTCAATACAACAGTGGGTTATCCTACTGGACTTCAATACAACAGTGGGTTATCCTACTGGACTTCAATAGAACAGTGGGTTATCCTACTGGACTTCAATAGAACAGTGGGTTATCCTACTGGACTTCAATACAACAGTGGGTTATCCTACTGGACTTCAATAGGACAGTGGGTTATCCTACTGGACTTCAATAGAACAGTGGGTTATCCTACTGGACTTCAATACAACAGTGGGTTATCCTACTGGACTTCAATACAACAGTGGGTTATCCTACTGGACTTCAATAGAACAGTGGGTTATCCTACTGGACTTCAATATAACAGTGGGTTATCCTACTGGACTTCAATAGAACAGTGGGTTATCCTACTGGACTTCAATACAACAGTGGGTTATCCTACTGGACTTCAATACAACAGTGGGTTATCCTACTGGACTTCAATAGAACAGTGGGTTATCCTACTGGACTTCAATAGAACAGTGGGTTATCCTACTGGACTTCAATACAACAGTGGGTTATCCTACTGGACTTCAATACAACAGTGGGTTATCCTACTGGACTTCAATAGAACAGTGGGTTATCCTACTGGACGTCAATAGAACAGTGGGTTATCCTACAGGACGTCAATACAACAGTGGGTTATCCTACTGGACTTCAATACAACAGTGGGTTATCCTACTGGACTTCAATACAACAGTGGGTTATCCTACTGGACTTCAATACAACAGTGGGTTATCCTACTGGACTTCAATAGAACAGTGGGTTATCCTACTGGACATCAATACAACAGTGGGTTATCCTACTGGACTTCAATACACCAGTGGGTTATCCTACTGGACTTCAATACAACAGTGGGTTATCCTACTGGACTTCAATAGAACAGTGGGTTATCCTACTGGACTTCAATAGAACAGTGGGTTATCCTACTGGACTTCAATAGAACAGTGGGTTATCCTACTGGACTTCAATAGAACAGTGGGTTATCCTACTGGACTTCAATACAACGTGGGTTATCCTACTGGACTTCAATAGAACAGTGGGTTATCCTACTGGACTTCAATAGAACAGTGGGTTATCCTATAGGGTGAAAACAGCACTTCTGACTCTGCATCCTCCTGACTATTAAACAGTGACTTCTTTGGCTGAACTACGACTGAATATAACTCCAACAGAACAAAATCACCATTTGATCCCCACTATGTGAGTGTACTATTTGGCGGTCAGTCAGTCAGTCAGTCCCTGGCCAGGCCTCTCTCGCCATACCAGTCAGTCAGTCAGTCCCTGGCCAGGCCTCTCTCTCCATATCAGTCAGTCAGTCAGTCCCTGGCCAGGCCTCGCTCTCCATACCAGTCAGTCAGTCAGTCCCTGGCCAGGCCTCACTCTCCATACCAGTCAGTCAGTCCCTGGCCAGGCCTCTCTCTCCATATCAGTCAGTCAGTCAGTCCCTGGCCAGGCCTCGCTCTCCATACCAGTCAGGGCAGTCAGTCAGTCCCTGTCCAGGCCTCGCTCTCCATACCAGTCAGACAGCCCCTGGCCAGGCCCCTCTCCAACCATCATCACCCCCGGGCCGGGCCTCGCTCTCCATCCAGTCAGTCATCCCGGGCCCGGCCTCGCCTCCATACCTCAGTCCCGGCCAGCCCGCTCTCCCCCATCAGCCATTCATCCTGGCCAGGCCTCGTCTCCAACCAGTATCCCTCCCGGGGCCCGCTCCCATACCTCAGTCACAGTCCCGGGCCAGCCTCCTCTCCTCCTCAGCATCGCCCCGGGGCCAGGCCTCTCTCCATATCATCGTCAGTCGCCCTTCCACCTCGCTTCCATCCCATCATCCCGGCCAGGCCTCCTCTCCAACCATAAACTCCCGGGCCAGGCCTCCTCCCATACCATCATTCCCCGGGCCGGGGCCTCGCTCTCCATACCAGTCATCAGACACCCTCCCGGGCCGGCCTCGCTCCCCATCCCAGTCAGTCATCATTCCCGGGCCATGGCTTTTCTTCTCCATACAGTCATCAGTCCCGGGCCCGCCCGTCTCCATACCAGTCATCCCTGCCAGGCCTCCTCTCCTACCATTCAGTCAGTCCCGGGCCAGCCCGCTCTCCAAAACCATCAACATCCCGGCCGGCCTCGCTCTCCATACCAGTCATTTCTCCCTGGCCAGGCCTCGCTCTCCTACCATTCAGTCAGTCCCTGGCCAGGCCTCGCTCTCCATCCCAGTCAGTCAGTCCCGCCACCTCGCTCTCCATACCAGTCAGTCAGTCAGTCCCTGGCCAGGCCTCACTCTCCATACCATTCAGTCAGACAGTCAGCCCCCGGGCCAGGCCTCGCTCCTCCATACCAGTCAGTCAGTCGTCAGTCCCCTGGCCGGGCCTCGCTCCTCATACCAGTCAGTCAGTCATCCCTGGCCAGGCCTCTCGTCTCCCATATCAGTCATGTCAGTCCCTGGCCAGGCCTCGCTCTCCATATACAGTCCAGTCAGTCCACGGCCAGGCCTCGCTCTCCATACCAGTCATCAGTCCCTGGCCAGTCCTCGCTCTCCATACCAGTCAGACAGTCCCGGCCAGGCCTCGCTCTCCATACCAGTTCATCAGTCCCGGGCCAGGCCTCGCTCTCCATACCAGTCAGTCAGTCCCCTGGCCAGCCTCGCTCCTCCATACCAGTCAGTCCCCTGGCCAGGGCCTCGCTCTCCATACCATCAGTCCAGTCAGTCCCTGGCCAGGCCTCGCTCTCCATACCAGTCAGTCCTGGCCAGAGCCTCGCTCCTCCATACCAGTCAGTCAGTCATCCCTGGCCAGGCCTCGCTCTCCATACCATTCATCAGTCCCCTGGCCAGGCCTCGCTCTCCATACCAGTCAGTCATCCTGGCCAGCCTCTCTCTCCATACCAGTCCAGTCAGACAGTCAGTCCTGGGCCAGGCCTCGCCTCCAAAACCATCAGTCAACATCAGTCCCTGGCCAGGCCTCGCTCTCCATACCATCTCAGTCAGTCCCGGCCATGGCCTCGCTCCTCCATACCATTCAGTCAGTCCCTGCCAGGCCTCGCTCTCCATACCAGTCAGACAGTCATCCCGGGCCAGGCCTCGCTCTCCATACCAGTCAGTCCCGGCTAGCCTCCTCTCCATACCAGTCATCATCCCTGGTCTGGCCTCGCTCCCCTATACCAGTCGTCCCTGGCCAGGCCTCGCTCTCCATACCAGTCAGACAGTCATTCCCTGGCCAGGCCTCACTCTCCATACCATCAGTCAGTCATCCCTGGCCAGGCCTCGCTCTCCATACCAGCCCAGTCCCCGCCAGGCCTCGCTCTCCATACCAGTCAGTCAGTCCCTGGCCGGGCCCTCGCGTCTCCATACCAGCCCATTCAGTCCCTGGCCAGGCCTCCCCTCCTCCATACCAGTCAGTCAGTCCCTGGCCAGGCCCCGCTCTCCATAACCAGTCTCCCGGGCCAGGCCTCTCTCTCCAAAACCATTCAGTCAGTCCCTGGCCAGCCTCGCTCCCTCCATACCAGCCCAGTAAAGTCCCTGGCCAGGCCTCGCTCCCATACCAGTCAGTCCCTGGCCAGGCCTCTCTCTCCATACCAGTCAGTCATCCCCTGGCCAGGCTCGCTCTCCATACCAGTCAGTCAGTCCCTGGCCAGGCCTCGCTCTCCATACCAGTCAGTCCCTGGCCAGGCCTCGCTCTCCATACCAGTCAGTCCCTGGCCAGGCCTCGCTCTCCATACCAGTTCAGTCAGTCCCTGGCCAGCCTCGCTCTCCATACCAGTCAGTCAGTCCCTGGCCAGGCCTCGCTCTCCATACCAGTCAGTCCCCTGGCCAGGCCTCCTCTCTCCATACCAGTTCAGTCAGTCCCTGGCCAGGCCTCGCTCTCCATACCAGTCAGTCAGTCCCTGGCCAGGCCCTCGCTCTCCATACCAGTCAGTCCCTGGCCAGGCCTCGCTCTCCATACCCAGTCAGGTCAGTCCCTGGCCAGGCCTCGCTCTCCATACCAGTCAGTCAGTCCCCTGGCCAGGCCTCGCTCTCCATACCAGTCAGTCCCTGCCAGGCCTCGCTCTCCATACCAGTCAGTCCCTGGCCAGCCTCGCTCTCCATACCAGTCATCAGTCCCTGGCCAGGCCTCGCTCTCCATACCACGTCAGTCCCCTGGCCAGGCCTCGCTCTCCATACCAGTCAGGTCCCTGGCCAGGCCTCTCTCTCCATACCAGTCAGTCAGTCCCTGGCCAGGCCTCGTCCTCCATACCAGTCATCAGTTCCCCTGGCCAGGCCTCGCTCTCCATACCATTCATCCCTCCAGGCCTCGCTCTCCATACCATCAGCTCCCTGGCCAGGCCTCGCTCTCCATACCAGTCAGTCAGACAGTCAGTCCCTGGCCAGGCCTCTCTCTCCATACCAGTCAGTCCCTGGCCAGGCCTCGCTCCTCCATATCAGTCAGTCATTCCCTGGCCAGGCCTCGCTCTAACATACCAGTCAGTCAGTCCCCTGGCCAGGCCTCGCTCTCCCATACCAGTCAGTCAGTCCCTGGTCAGGCCTCGCTCTCCATACCAGTCAGTCCCTGGCCAGGCCTCGCTCTCCATACCAGTCAGTCAGTCCCTGGCCAGGCCCTCGCTCTCCATACCAGTCAGTCCCTGGCCAGGCCTCGCTCTCCATACCAGTCAAGTCCGTCCCCTGGCCAGGCCTCGCCTCCATACCAGTCAGTCAGTCAGTCCCTGGCCAGGCCTCGCTCTCCATACCAGTCAGTCAGTCCCTGGCCAGGCCTCGCTCTCCATACCAGTCAGTCAGTCCCTGGCCAGGCCTCGCTCTCCATACCAGTCAGTCCCTGGCCAGGCCTCGCTCTCCATACCAGTCAGTCAGTCAGTCCCTGGCCAGGCCTCGCCTCCTCCATACCAGTCAGGTCAGTCCCTGCCAGGCCTCGCTCTCCATACCAGTCAGTCAGTCAGTCCCTGGCCAGGCCTCGCTCTCCATACCAGTCAGTCCCTGGCCAGGCCTCGCTCTCCATACCAGTCAGTCAGTCAGTCCCTGGCCAGGCCTCGCTCTCCATACCAGTCAGTCAGTCCCTGGCCAGGCCTCGCTCTCCATACCAGTCAGTCAGTCAGTCCCTGGCCAGGCCTCGCTCTCCATACCAGTCAGTCCCTGGCCAGGCCTCGCTCTCCATACCAGTCAGTCCCTGGCCAGGCCTCCGCTCTCCATACCATGTCAGTCCCTGGTCAGGCCTCGCTCTCCATACCAGTCAGTCCCTGGCCAGGCCTCTCTCTCCATACCAGTCAGTCCCTGGTCAGGCCTCGCTCTCCATACCAGTCAGTCCCTGGCCAGGCCTCGCTCTCCATACCAGTCAGTCAGTCAGTCCCTGGCCAGGCCTCGCTCTCCATACCAGTCAGTCAGTCCCTGGCCAGGCCTCTCTCTCCATACCAGTCAGTCCCTGGCCAGGCCTCGCTCTCCATACCAGTCAGTCCCTGGCCAGGCCTCGCTCTCCATACCAGTCAGTCAGACAGTCAGTCCCTGGCCAGGCCTCTCTCTCCATACCAGTCAGTCCCTGGCCAGGCCTCGCTCTCCATACCAGTCAGTCCCTGGTCAGGCCTCGCTCTCCATACCAGTCAGTCCCTGGCCAGGCCTCGCTCTCCATACCAGTCAGTCAGTCAGTCCCTGACCAGGCCTCGCTCATTGTGAAGAAGGTGGATTTTGTAGCATTCATAGCCACAGTGATTAATTGTACTGTACAAGTGTCCCAAAAAATCTGGACGTTTTTGGAGCTCCAAGACTTCCAGGCAGAAGCACTGCTGCCAGAAAATGTCCCGCCCTCACACAGCCTGTGACCTTGATCCTTCTGAGCCCGTGTAGTTTAAGCTTAAAGCTAGCTAATTTAGCTGCTACATCATAGCTATTTCATCAACATATGAGTTGATTATTTGTTTAGCCTTTCAACTAGCTAGCTAGCTACCTTGACTGTTCAATAACGTCTCAGCTAGCTACTTGTAAGAGCAATGAATGTGTGGTATTAGCTAGTTGCTTGCTAGCTTGCAATCAAACCATTCCAACTAGTCTAGTCTGTTGCTGTTAGCTATCTAACATTATCTAGCTAGTTAGTTCACGTTAGCATTTGGGAAAAGGGGCATCAACCCACCTCGTTCAGATTACCTTGGCTTCACGGAATGGTCTCTGTCTGGTTGACTGGGTAGCTGGTCTATCTAGCTAGCTATTTATCTTGCTAGCTAACGTGTTAGCGGTGCCATGGCAACCCCCGTTCTACCGCATACTGTAGTTCCATCGTTACGCCAGAGAGTGGCGCTGTGACCACTTGTTGCATGAGTTCAAGAGATCCAGATTGATTCCAGAATCCATAAAAATAGAGTAGGAGGACCTAATTTAATGGATGTCTCTAGGTTTATTTTAATCTGTTCTGAATAAAGAGTGGATCTATATTGGAATATGAGTTAGACTGTCATTAGCCCTTTGGGGTGTGTGGGATTCATTTAATTTTTATTTATTTTATTTTTTAGTCATTTAGCAGACGCTCTTATCCAGAGCGACTTACAGGAGCAATTAGGGTTAAGTGCCTTGCTCAAGGGCACATCGACAGATTTTTCACCTAGTCGGCTCGGGGATTAGAACCAGCGACCTTTCGGTTATTTAATTGGTGCAACGGTTCGGTGTGCTGTTCTGTGCATTATTTGTCCAGATCTGCCTTTTTTCAAAAGATTAAAAAGCTCATGGCTGCATAAAAAAAAAAAAAAAAAAAAGCAGTAACCTTTAATTGTATCCAAACAAACGACATTTCACAAATTGCATGTGTCAAACAGGCTCAGTGTGGTTCAGTTCAGTCCAAAAGATCAGCGCTGTCAGGACCGCAGGGTGCCGGATGGGGGAGCGCGGTCCACGGCAGACGCGCGTACACTGTTATCGTGGCACTGACCGTAGCCTATAAATACCGGGAGGCGTGCAGCCTACCTACCAACGCTGGCATTAATCTAAACACGGCTTGAACTGCGAGGAGAGGCGCTTACATTAGGATCCTAGTACTACTGGGATAAACGCCTCAATTGAAACGGAATATAAACCGCTAGAGAGTTCTAGGCTAGTGTCGCTCGCCCGTGCGACTCACAGCACCAATATTACTATGGTGATCAAGGTTTACATCGCGTCCTCCTCGGGATCTGTTGCGGTGAGTGAGTTAGTGCGCTAATAGTATGTAGCCAACCCTGTAATCAAATATGTAGGATTTATATTATTCTGTGTGAGTTGCATCAATTGTAGAGATGCAGACCGTGCCGTGAGAGGGGGGGGGTGATGTGTTCATCATGCCTTCTGATATGGTTGTTGACGTCGGGGTGGGGGGGGGCTTATGTAACTTCTCTGACTGATCTCCTATATGCTCGTGAGAAGCAAGATTCTGGAATGCAGCCTGCTATTGCCTTCACTCAAAACGTGTCTAGCGTACTTTTGATTTTAAACATGGCTATAGTGTTTAGTTAAGTCTGTGTTTATTCTGAGATCCAACCCCATTAGCCCACCACACCTTAACCTCATCTTTTAGGGGTGAGTGATTATGACTCTACACTACATGCAGGTTTCAGTTGGTCTTAGGGGTTCAACGTGCACGTTGGATAGCTTTTAGATCAATATTCTAAGGGCCATCTTCTTTTAGCAGGTACCTTTATGCACAACAGAGCCAGGCACTGCACTGTAAGGCCTTGACTGCGTCCCAAATGGCACCCTGATCCCTATACAGTAAACTACTTTTGACCAGAGCCATAAGGGCCCTGATCAAAAGTAGGGCACTTGCATAGGGAATAGGGTGTCGCTTGGGAAGTAGTGTAACCTTGCCTTGTTGGGCAGCAGTTTGGCCTCGGGCCGACCGGGGATAATATTTTGTATGCTTTTATTGAGATTGAGCGCTTATCTTTACTGAGATTGAAATGGCACACCTTCCGTTTGATGTTGCAGCCTATGTCTACGCATAAAACCATATAGCCAGCTGGACATGATGCAGGCTTACTTTCCACTGTCTGTCTTTTTAAGTGCAAAGAAATGCATACGTTTGTCCCCTCAACTGGGCCCTGGTCAAAAGTAGGGCACTTCATAGGGAATAGGGTGCCATTTGAGATGCACACTGTACAACTCTCCCACTCTAGGTTTTCTTTTATCAGATCAGCGCCAAGATTGACCAAAGTCCATGTTTGCTGCGCTTCTAACAGTGCTCCCTTTTCTCTGAACCAGGATATCCTCCTCAACTGAACTGTGTCCCAAATGGCACCGTTCTCCCCGTGAGCCCTAGACAAGAGTAGTGTACTATGTAAGGTATAGGGTGCCATTTGAGACGCGGTCCTGTAATGCACTGCAGACTGCCCTGCTCCCCTGGTCTGTGCTGTGCAGACTGCCCTGCTCCCCTGGTCTGTGCTGTGCAGACTGCCCTGCTCCCCTGGTCTGTGCTGTGCAGACTGCCCTGCTCCCCTGGTCTGTGCTGTGCAGACTGCCCTGTCCCCTGGTCTGTGCTGTGCAACTGCCCTGCTCCCCTGGTCTGTGCTGTGCAGACTGCCCTGCTCCCCTGGTCTGTGCTGTGCAGACTGCCCTGCTCCCCTGGTCTGTGCTGTGGCAGACTGCCCTGCTCCCCTGGTCTGTGCTGTGCAGACTGCCCTGCTCCCCTGGTCTGTGCTGTGCAGACTGCCCTGCTCCCCTGGTCGTGCTGTGCAGACGGCCCTGCTCCCCTGGTCTGTGCTGTGCAGACTGCCCTGCTCCCCTGGTCTGTGCTGTGCAGACTGCCCTGCTCCCCTGGTCTGTGCTGTGCAGACTGCCCTGCTCCCCTGGTCTGTGCTGTGCAGACTGCCCTGCTCCCCTGGTCTGTGCTGTGCAGACTGCCCTGCTCCTCTGGTCTGTGCTGTGCAGACGGCCCTGCTCCCCTGGTCTGTGCTGTGCAGACTGCCTGCTCCCCTGGTCTGTGCTGTGCAGACTGCCCTGCTTCCCCTGGTCTGTGCTGTGCAGACTGCCCTGCTCCCCTGGTCTGTGCTGTGCAGACTGCCCTGCTCCCCTGGTCTGTGCTGTGCAGACTGGCCTGCTCCCCTGGTCTGTGCTGTGCAGACTGCCCTGCTCCCCTGGTCTGTGCTGTGCAGACTGCCCTGCTCCCCTGGTCTGTGCTGTGCAGACTGCCCTGCTCCCCTGGTCTGTGCTGTGCAGACTGCCCTGCTCCCCTGGTCTGTGATGTGCAGACTGGTTTGTCCCACACACGGTGTGATTTTAAAGTCAACATGATGAGGAAAAAAGAGGAAGGTCTTTCAGTGGCTGTTTTCAATCTTCACGTGCACAGCTGGATTTCAAACCTTGAAAGTAGGCCTGACAGTTTGTTAAAATAGCCTTTTAATATAAGTAAAGTCTATCTCCCCACGATCAGTCATTTGACTATAGGGTTATGGACTGATCTAAAGAAGAATACTGTATTGATTTATTATCCATAAAGGCCACGGAAATTCAGCTTCTGCTTTATCCTAACCCTCCAATTGCTGCCCACTCCAACAATATTTTACACCTGTTGGACATGCAATTTGAACTGACTGTCCCATCTCTCTAACCTCTAAACTCTAACCTCCCATCCCGAAAGAACATGGGCCTGTCGCTCTTTGGTTTCACATGACAAGAGTGAGGCCCTTTCGAGGATAATATTGATTAAAGTCTCTCTTAAGAAATGCCACTAGTCTTCGGTAACGGGACAAATGATTAATGCATTTAGTTTACCGTATCTCTGGAATGGGAAAACAAAACACAATTGCTGCTGTAGTTTTTCCAAAATAGTTATTTTTAACCTGGTGAGACACACTTGGTGTTATCTCTCAGTTTTAGAATTATAAAATGACAGTTTGATGTCTGTGAGGGAGAGAGCAAGAGGGAGGGAGAGAGAAGGGAGAGGGCACGAAGGAGGGGTAGGGAGGGAGGGGGGGCGAACGCATAAGGAGAGGGAAGTTAGGA
>LR778285.1:3181939-3220930 GCA_902810595.1 Coregonus sp. 'balchen' | reverse complement strand
CTTTTTGGCTGCCGGTCAGATGTTGCATGTTGATGATTGCTAATGTGTATTGATGTAGTGGAGTTCATTGCTGCCGTAAAAGGATTGTTGCCTTTTAGCGTTGACTGTGTGGATAGAAACTGGTTGTTATTTCTGTCGCTGCGTCCCAAATGGCAGCCTATCACCTATACAGTGCACTACTTTTGGCCAGGGCCGGTTGAGTGCAGTTCAAATGGCAGCCTATCACCTATACAGTGCACTACTTTTGGCCAGGGCCGGTTGAGTGCAGTTCAAATGGCAGCCTATCACCTATACAGTGCACTACTTTTGGCCAGGGCCGGTTGAGTGCAGTTGTGGACAATTTACTTGTTGAGTTTTATTTGTCACGAATGAAGCTATTGTATTAGCTTAATGCTCACTTTCCCCTCTGTTAGTGGATGTTAGTGGATGTAAATTGTGCCATTTATGTTAACTGCTAGCTAACTGAGACATTATACTATTTTTACAAGAATAATATTGTATCCCAACGATGCGTTTGGTACTTTTTTACCGTGTTATTTGGTTAAGTTAATTGGGCGGCAGGTAGCCTAATGGTTAGAGCGTTTCGGACAGGAACCGATGGTTCGAAATACCCCCGAGCTGACAAGGTGAAACATTTTACGATTTGCCCTTGAGCCCTAATTTGCTCCAGGGGCGCCGTCCTGCTGTGGCCCCTGTCACCTATCTGGTGGATGTGACAATACTATAAGTTGACTGACATTGAAATCAGGGTTTCCATTAGCCAGTAAGAGCTGGCTTTTGGCCAATAAAAAAAGAAAAAAGAAAAACCAATAAATAAAATTTGCAGCGGGCCAATTTTCCAAGAGAAGAAAAGATCCCTTTGTGAAATAATGTTTTTTTTTTTGCCTATTCATTAATGGAACAATACCAGTTGATGGAAACACATTTGACTGGTCATGCTTTATCAGTCTATAGGTACATTTGTATAATTTAGTGGAATTAAATTGGCCGTGTGCAGTACATTTGTTACAAGCATTTATCACAAGCACACAGATACAGAACCTTTGAGCAGAAAATCTGTCAGACAGCAGGAGAGCAGCTGCTACAGCAAACAACAGGCTTCATCAGCACCACTTTGCAATGAGCTGGTAGGTCTGTCACGGTGACCGTATTACCGCCACACCGGCAGTCAGGAGTCGTGAGCTGGTAGGTCTGTCACGGTGACCGTATTACCGCCACACCGGCAGTCAGGAGTCGTGAGCTGGTAGGTCTGTCACGGTGACCGTATTACCGCCACACCGGCAGTCAGGAGTCATGAGCTGGTAGGTCTGTTACGGTGACCGTATTACCGCCACACCGGCAGTCAGGAGTCATGAGCTGGTAGGTCTGTCACGGTGACCGTATTACCGCCACACCGGCAGTCAGGAGTCATGAGCTGGTAGGTCTGTCACGGTGACCGTATTACCACCACACCGGCAGTCAGGAGTCATGAGCTGGTAGGTCTGTCACGGTGACCGTATTACCGCCACACCGGCAGTCAGGAGTCATGAGCTGGTAGGTCTGTCACGGTGACCGTATTACCGCCACACCGGCAGTCAGGAGTCATGAGCTGGTAGGTCTGTCACGGTGACCGTATTACCGCCACACCGGCAGTCAGGAGTCATGAGCTGGTAGGTCTGTCACGGTGACCGTATTACCGCCACACCGGCAGTCAGGAGTCGTGAGCTGGTAGGTCTGTTACGGTGACCGTATTACCGCCACACCGGCAGTCAGGAGTCATGAGCTGGTAGGTCTGTCACGGTGACCGTATTACCGCCACACCGGCAGTCAGGAGTCATGAGCTGGTAGGTCTGTTACGGTGACCGTATTACCGCCACACCGGCAGTCAGGAGTCATGAGCTGGTAGGTCTGTCACGGTGACCGTATTACCGCCACACCGGCAGTCAGGAGTCATGAGCTGGTAGGTCTGTCACGGTGACCGTATTACCGCCACACCGGCAGTCAGGAGTCATGAGCTGGTAGGTCTGTCACGGTGACCGTATTACCGCCACACCGGCAGTCAGGAGTCATGAGCTGGTAGGTCTGTTACGGTGACCGTATTACCGCCACACCGGCAGTCAGGAGTCATGAGCTGGTAGGTCTGTCACGGTGACCGTATTACCGCCACACCGGCAGTCAGGAGTCGTGAGCTGGTTAGGTCTGTCACGGTGACCGTATTACCGCCACACCGGCAGTCAGGAGTCATGAGCTGGTAGGTCTGTCACGGTGACCGTATTACCGCCACACCGGCAGTCAGGAGTCATGAGCTGGTAGGTCTGTCACGGTGACCGTATTACCGCCACACCGGCAGTCAGGAGTCATGAGCTGGTAGGTCTGTTACGGTGACCGTATTACCGCCACACCGGCAGTCAGGAGTCATGAGCTGGTAGGTCTGTCACGGTGACCGTATTACCGCCACACCGGCAGTCAGGAGTCGTGAGCTGGTAGGTCTGTCACGGTGACCGTATTACCGCCACACCGGCAGTCAGGAGTCATGAGCTGGTAGGTCTGTCACGGTGACCGTATTACCGCCACACCGGCAGTCAGGAGTCATGAGCTGGTAGGTCTGTCACGGTGACCGTATTACCGCCACACCGGCAGTCCATGTGAGTAACTAGGCTTCTCCTAAAAATCGGATGCCTCTGATGGTCATTAGTCATTAAACTGTGGTCCTCTGTAGCTCAACTGGTAGAGCACGGCGCTTGTAACGCCAAGGTAGTGGGTTCGATCCCCGGGACCACCCATACACAAAAATGTATGCACACATGACTGTAAGTCGCTTTGGATAAAAGCGTCTGCTAAATGGCATATTACTATTAGTAGTAGTAGCCTAAGAAACTTGCTAACTGCCAGTCACTAATAGCCTGGTACTCAGCGATCTATTGTCCCTCTAATCACTCTGATGCAAATGCAATCTAAAATCAAATCAAACAGTTAATGAGAGCCCCCGGCATTCAGAGTTTTGAGCGGAATAGGATCACCCGTTGCTCAGTGAGAGCCAGCTCCTCATAGCTGGTTGATGCATGGAATGAAATGTGTTCCGATAAGCCCATGTTGCGTAACATTTCTATAGGCTATGCAATTGCGCGAGAAAACAGAGTTTTGATGGCCTCTATTAAAAAGAGGAGGATCCCATCAGCTTTCTATAGGCTAGGCCTACTATATTTATTTATCAACATTCCTAATATTAAGCACATTGCTTCTCTTTGAAACAGGAGTATAGCCTACCTGGCTGGCATGAAAATGAACCGGAAAAGCGTCCTCCATTCCCTATTCTAGTACATTTGGATGAGGTATTTTTTCCCCCTGCCCCTGTTCTGTCACGTGACATGATAATGGCCCATTCTGAATCAAAACAAATTTCACATATTATATAGTATATGTAAAGACCACTGCTTAATTTGTAAAACGGGAGGTCCCGGAACAAAAAGTGAGCTCAAGAGGGGGGTGACCTGGGGAGCTGTCACGTTAACTGATGTGGATGCAGTGGTGGAGTCAAGCGCAGGACAAGGAGGCTAAGTCCAAAATGACTTTACTTAGAATTCACAAAGTTAATAATGCACAAAGTCAAAACAACAGGCCTCTAAACAAAGGAGGCGAACGATTACGCACACACGCGTAAAACACTAAACATCAAACGAGACACCAATCGGACAGGCGGACAATTACACACAACTGCAAACAAACCAAAAGGGAAACTTATAGGTGACATAATCAATACTCAATACGAAACAGGTGCACACACAAGACCAGACCAAACAACTATCGAGAACATCCAGCGGTGGCAGCTAGTACTCCGGGGGACGACGAACGCCGAAGCCTGCCCGAGCAAGGAGGAGGAGCAGCCTCGGCAGAATCCGTGACAGGAGCTCTGAGGTACTGGAACACGTCGTAATAAAGCATTGCATGTATATCATCGCATATGCACAGTGTGGCATAGAGCAGTAGAGGCACTTTCAGAAGTTGCACACATGGGGGAAAAAATGTTAGTAGCCTAAGATCCCAGAAAAATGTGTCCTTTTATAAACTCATTTCACGCAATTATAAGTCATTTTACATGACTGGAGACTGTTTGAATCTTTTTTTTTATACCTAACATGATCGAAATGACAGGCTACTTTGACACTGACAAACTGAGAATCTGACATCAATAAAAACAACCTTGTCTTGAATCCATTAATAGCCTAGGCATATGTGTGTGTGGAGAGGCACATACAGTAGGCTACAATATGAGGAGGAAATTATAGTCCTAAAAATGCTTTCCAGTTTCACTGACTCACCCAACAAGCAGCTGCAGGCAGCTCACTCACTGGTGATGGTCGATGCGTTCAAAAGCCTATTTCTCTTGTTTTACCATTTTTTATTTATTTTTTTAACCTTTATTTAACCAGTTAAGCCAGTTGAGAACAAGTTCTCATTCACAACTGCGACCTGGCCAAGATAAAGCAAAGCAGTGCGATAAAAACAACAACAACACAGAGTTACATATGGAATAAACAAAACGTACAGTCAATTACACAATAGAAAATCTATATACAGTGTGTGCAAATGTAGTAAGTTATGGAGGTAAGGCAATAAATAGGCCATAGTGCAAAATAATTACAATTATAATTTAGTATTAACATTGGAGTGATAGATGTGCAGAAGATGATGTGCAAATAGAGATACTGGGGTGCAAATGAGCAAAATAAATAACAATGTAAATAACAATATGGAGATGAGGTAGTTGGGTGGGCTAATTACAGATGGGCTGTGTACAGGTGCAGTGATCGGTAAGCTGCTCTGACAACTGATGCTTAAAGTTAGTGAGGGAGATAAGAGTCTCCAGCTTCAGAGATTTTTGCAGTTCGTTCCAGTCATTTGCAGCAGAGAACTGGAAGGAATGGCGGCCAAAGGAGGTGTTGGCTTTGGGGATGACCAGTGAGATATACCTGCTGGAACGCATACTAAGGGTGGGTGTTGCTATGGTGACCAATGAGCTAAGATAAGGCGGGGATTTGCCTAGAAGTGATTTATAGGTGACCTGGAGCCAGTGGGTTTGGCGATGAATATGTAGTGAGGGCCAGCCAACGAGAGCGTACAGGTCACAGTGGTGGGTAGTATATGGGGCTTTGGTGACAAAACGGATGGCACTGTGATAGACTACATCCAATTTGCTGAGTAGAGTGTTGGAGGCTATTTTGTAAATTACATCGCCGAAGTCAGCATGAGTGAGGGAGGCTTTGTTGCGAAATAGGAAGCCGATTCTAGATTTAACTTTGGATTGGAGATGCTTAATGTGAGTCTGGAAGGAGAGTTTACGGTCTAATCAGACACCTAGGTATTTGCAGTTGTCCACATATTCTAAGTCAGACCCGCCGAGAGTAGTGATTCTAGTCGGGCAGGCGGGTGTAAGCAGCGTTCGATTGAAGAGCATGCATTTAGTTTTACTAGTGTTTAAGAGCAGTTGGAGGCCACGGAAGGAGTGTTGTATGGCATTGAAGCTCGTTTGGAGGTTTGTTAACACAGTGTCCAATGAAGGGCCAGATGTATACAAAATGGTGTCGTCTGCGTAGAGGTGGATCTGAGAGTCACCAGCAGCAAGAGCGACATCATTGATGTACACAGAGAATAGAGTCGGCCCGAGAATTGAACCCTGTGGCACCCCATAGAGACTGCCAGAGGTCCAGACAACAGGCCCTCCGATTTGACACATTGAACTCTATCTGAGAAGTAGTTGGTGAACCAGCCGAGGCAGTCATTTGAGAAACCAAGGCTATTTAGTCTGCCAATAAGAATGCGGTGGTTGACAGAGTCGAAAGCCTTGGCCAGGTCTCATTACTGTTCTTCTGGTCTGGTCTTTTATAGTAGGCTATAATCTCATTGCTGTTCTTCTGGTCTGGTCTTTTATAGTAGGCTATAATCTCATTGCTGCTCTTCCTGAATTTAGTCTATTGTCAGTTGCGTTATTGTTCCATATGCTAAACACATGCTACACGTACCCATGGCAATGGCTTATTCAGCCCCATGTCTGCTTCGCTTGAACTCTCCTCTTCCATCCTCTCTCTCCCCTTCTCTGGTTGGGCGATCGTCAGTTTTTGTCCTATGGTGATTTAACTACCCATAAAACATTGTGATATACGATGCTGTCACCCCCTATCGTAAAAATAATTAAGACCGCTAAAAAGGACCTCTAGCGCGAGCTTGCATGCTACGAGAGGGACGAGACGAACCATGATAAAATATATTTTGGAGCCAAATCTTTTTTAGTAGCCTACTCCTCTCTGTTGTAGCTGTGGCCCAAAAGAGGTGTGTTTATGTGTGTGCCTACCAGCAAGTGACAGTCAAGGAGCCTCGCTGGCTGTGCGCCGTGTGACGTGTTGTAAATCATCAAGGGCCCGGCAGCAGAGCACGCAACTCTGCTGTCCACAGAACTGGATAATTATAATTATTCAGCGATTCGCATTTTTGCCCAATCTTCCTCTGTTATTAGGCCTAGGCTTCTTTGTATACGTTGTAGGTAGGTTCTATACATTGCTAATAGTAGGCTATGGAAATAGGCTTACTCTACACATCGTTTCTTTCATAAGCTTTTAGATGTACATTTTCTTTTGACTTCTCATTCGATTTTTCCATCTTGATATTGTTTGCTCAATTTCACTGCATGTTGCCTGTAAGATTTGTCATTCAAAATAAATCTGTGATGGAGAATCCCCTATAGACTCTGACTTTCACAATTGTTCTCATTTAAAGCTGCAACTTTAGGACATTTATAAACACTGTTAGAATAGCCTATTAGGGAAAAACTGTTCATGACTTTAACTTGACTTAATGCTTTTAATTATTAGGATTTGGCTTTTGGCCGTTTGGTTTGTAATGGCAAGGAGGAGGGATGCATACATCACATCTTTTATAACTGTAAGATCGGTTCAAACTACTCGTTAGAAAAATCTATCTTACTATTGTTTGTTCTACCTCATTATTACCTTAGGCCTATCATGTTTTTAGGTTATTCAAAAACAACAAAAAACTTTCTGAGATCTCCATTGGATAAATGCATTGTTTGATCATGAAGTATTGAAGAGGGAGAAAGCATAGAAACTGAAATCGTATTCATATCAAATGGAGAGAAGGCAACGTTTGGCTTAAAGTAATTAGACACTGGAGTGTCCGCTATAAAACAAATAAAATAGGCTTCGGCTATATGGTCCAGGTCATCCGACATTGAGAGAGAAAAAAACGAACATATTTCTTACGGGATATTTTGCGCTGCTTTGGTGAAAATCTTAGCTCTTTCTACATGGTTCTCTTGCATTGTGTAAAATGTTCATAACATACAGTATTTATTGATAGCTTAGTGGTTAACCAGGTAGCTTAGTGGTTAAGAGCGTTGTGCCAGTAACCGAAAGGTCGCTGGTTCTAATCCCCGAGCCGACTAGGTGAAAAATCTGTCGATGTGCCCTTGAGCAAGGTACTTAACCCTAATTGCTCTGGATAAGAGCGTCTGCTAAATGACTAAAATTGAAATAGGTTACGCAGGCTATAGCATAGGAATAGTCCACTTGGCCCTGCTGTGGGCTTACCAGTCAGCTCTTTACTGCTGTGGGCTTCCCAATCAGCTCTTTACTGCTGTGGGCTTCCCAATCAGCTCTTTACTGCGGTGGGCTTCCCAGTCAGCTCTTTACTGCTGTGGGCTTCCCAGTCAGCTCTTTACTGCTGTGGGCTTCCCAGTCAGCTCTTTACTGCGGTGGGCTTCCCAGTCAGCTCTTTACTGCGGTGGGCTTCCCAGTCAGCTCTTTACTGCTGTGGGCTTCCCAGTCAGCTCTTTACTGCTGTGGGCTTCCCAGTCAGCTCTTTACTGGTGTGGGCTTCCCAGTCAGCTCTTTACTGGTGTGGGCTTCCCAGTCAGCTCTTTACTGCTGTGGGCTTCCCAGTCAGCTCTTTACTGGTGTGGGCTTCCCAGTCAGCTCTTTACTGCTGTGGGCTTCCCAGTCAGCTCTTTACTGCTGTGGGCTTCCCAGTCAGCTCTTTACTGCTGAGGGCTTCCCAGTCAGCTCTTTACTGGTGCCAGCTAAGTTGAAATAGGCTATACATCGTCTGTCACATCACACCATCAACGATGTCTGTCCATCAACTTCGATATCCGAAAATATCATAATATCACCCAATCCTACTCACGTTCTCTCTCTCTCTCTCTCTCTCTCTCTCTCTCTCTCTCTCTCTCTCTCTCATTCTCTCTCTCTCATTCTCTCTCTCTCATCCTCTCTCTCATCCTCTCTCTGTGCACACCCAGAATGGAGCATTGGCAGCCACTCTAGTCCCCAGCAGCAGCTCCACTCCTTTGGCGGGAGCTTCATCCGGGTGGGCTGAGCTCTATCAACACTGCTCTCCCAGTTCCCGCCCCAGCCCCTGCATCCAGTGACTTGAGGGAGGTCTGTCAAATGCTCAGTCTGCTCTGCTCTCACGTGGTTGTCCAGGGACATTGGCAAAGTCTCAGCTCACTCAATAAATAGCTGCAGATGACCCTATGCCTGTCAGCTCTGATGGGAATGAGCTGAATAACCCCTCTGACTTTAAATCTCGTTGGGGGTTTGGGCTAATGCACCTAAATGTGCGAAGTGTGATTTCAAAAATTGACACAATTGACATTTGGGTACAGGACTCAAATCCTGACATTCTGGTTCTCTAGGAAACATGGTTAAATGGTTCTGTGTCACGACTTCCGCCGAGGCTGCCTCCCCTCCTTGTTCGGGCAGGCTTCGGCGTTCGTCGTCACCGGCTTACTAACCACTGCCGCCCCAATTATCATCACATTTGTCTTGTCTTGTCAATCACACACACCTGGTTCTAATCCCCTCATTAGTCTGTGTATAAGTGTTCCCTCTGCCCCCCTTGTCCTTGTGGGTGATTGTTTGTATGTGAGAGTAGTGTAGCTCGGTGGAGTTGCTCGTAACATTTTGTTGCCAGGGTAGATATTTCCCCTGTGCCTATGTATTGTATGGAGATACCATTACAGTGTATTGCCAGGGTAGATAGTTTCCCCTGTGCCAATTTCGTTTGTCGCTATTCCAGCGTATTTTGTGTAACGAAGGAATAAACTGTATTCGGTGATTACCCTCCTGCGCCTGACTCCTTCCATCACACTCATCACATTCTGTCTCTGATGAAGACATTGATGTGCACTACCAGTCAAGTTTGGACACACCTCATTGTAGAATAATAGTGAAGACATCAAAACGATGAAATAACACAAATGCAATCATGTAGTAACCAAAAAAGTGTTCAACAAATAAAAATACATTTAATATTTGAGATCCTTCAAAGTAGCCACCCTTTGCCTTGATGACAGCTTTGCACACTCTTGGCATTCTCTCAACCAGCTTCATGAGGTAGTCACCTGGAATGCATTTCAATTAACAGGTGTGCCTTCTTAAAAGTTAATTTGTGGAATTCATTTGTGTCTTAATGCGTTTGAGCCAATCAGTTGTGTTGTGACAAGGTAGGGGGTATACAGAAGATAGCCCTATTTGGCAAAAGACCAAGTCTATATTATGGCAAGAACAGCTCAAATAAGCTGCAGAGGATAAGTTCATTAGTTACCAGCCTCAGAAATTGCAGCCCAAATAAATGCTTCACAGAGTTCAAGTAACCAGAGTCGTTCAAGGGAATTCGGGACATGGGTGACTAGTTAACGTTAGCTTGGCTCTCTCTGTGTGTTCGTGCCGTGGGAGGAGGAGTTTTTCGTTGGCAGAGAGCAATGGCTAGCTAGTATGCTAACTATTCTAGCTAACTAACTGGCTGAATAAGTTGACGACGGACTCACTCAAACTGTCAAAACTAACCCAAAACTTTACACAACGTTAGACACGGACCCGAATGATCTGCTTGGCGTGTTCACACACTGGTGGTTTGTTGTAACCGAGTATTGGTGCTAAACCGTGTTATTGGAGGCTGGCATGCTAGTTGACTATGGCGTCATAGGATTCGGTGCCCTGGACGGTTTTCACGGAAGAATACTGTACCAAGTTAGCTAGCTGAATAAACTAAATTAGTCTATTCCTAGAAAACATTGAACCGCTGTAGTTTACAACAATTATAATTTCTAAAGTGGAAGTTGGGAGAGTTATATTTGAGTGTTTCAGTGAAACGTAAGTGAGGGAGGCCCCGCTCTCTCGCTTTCCCAGATGTTTAGTTCATTTCTTTCCGATCTCCTTTGCATTATTGTAGCCATTTTCTGTAGCCTGTCAACTATGTGTCTGTCTATCCCTGTTCTCTCCTCTCCGCACAGGCTTTACAAACGCCTCACACCGCGTGGCTGCTGCCACTCTAACCTGGTGGTCCCTGCACGCACGACCCACGTGGAGTTCCAGGTCTCCGGCAGCCTCTGGAACTGCTGTTCTGCGGCCAACAAGGCAGAGTTCATCTCAGCCTATGCTACCCTCCAGTCCCTCGACTTCTTGGCGCTGACGGAAACATGGATTACCACAGAAAACACTGCTCCCCGCACTGCTAAAGTTAACTCTCTCTCCTCTGCTCTCGTCCTTCTAGACCTATCTGCTGCCTTTGATACTGTGAACCATCAGATCCTCCTCTCCACCCTCTCCGAGTTGGGCATCTCCGGCACGGCTCACTCTTGGATTGCGTCCTACCTGACAGGTCGCTCCTACCAGGTGGCGTGGCGAGAATCTGTCTCCGCACCACGTGCTTTCACCACTGGTGTCCCCCAGGGCTCAGTTCTAGGCCCTCTCCTATTCTCGCCAAGTCACTTGGCTCTGTCATATCCTCACATGGCCTCTCCTATCATTGCTACGCAGGCGACACGCAATTAATCTTCTCCTTTCCCCCTTCTGATAACCAGGTGGCGAATCACATCTCTGCATGTTTGGCAGACATATCAGTGTGGATGACGGATCACCACCTCAAGCTGAACCTCGGCAAGGCGGAGCTGCTCTTCCTCCCGGGGAAGGACTGCCCGTTCCATGATCTCGCCATCACGGTTGACAACTCCGTTGTGTCCTCCTCCCAGAGTGCAAAGAGCCTTGGCATGACCCTGGACAACACCCTGTCGTTCTCCGCTAACATCAAGGCGGTGACCCGATCCTGTAGGTTAATGCTCTACAACATTCGCAGAGTACGACCTTGCCTTACACAGGAAGCAGCACAGTTCCTAATCCAGGCACTTGTCATCTCCCGTCTGGATTACTGCAACTCGCTGTTGGCTGGGCTCCCTGCCTGTGCCATTAAACCCCTACAACTCATCCAGAACGCTGCAGCCCGTCTGGTGTTCAACCTTCCCAAGTTCTCTCATGTCACCCCGCTCCTCCGCACACTCCACTGGCTTCCAGTTGAAGCTCGCATTTGCTACAAGACCATGGTGCCTGCCAAACGGAGCTGTGAGGGGAATGGCACCTCCGTAACTTCATGCTCTGATCAGTCCCTACACCCAAACGAGGGAATTGCGTTCATCCACCTCTGGCCTGCTGGCCCCCCTAACTCTGCGGAAGCACAGTTACCGCTCAGCCAAGTCAAAACTGTTCGCTGCTCTGGCACCCCAATGGTGGAACAAGCTCCCTCACAACGCCAGGACACTTGAAACCCCACCTCTTTAAGGAATACCTGGGATAGGATAAAGTAAACCTTCTACCCCCTTACCCCACCCCAAAGAAAAAAAAAAAGAAAAAAAAATATATATATATATATTTGTAAAGTGGATGTCCCACTGGCTATCATAAGGTGAATGCACCAATTTGTAAGTCGCTCTGGATAAGAGCGTCTGCTAAATGACGAAAACATAAATGAAAATGTAAGTAACAGACACATCTCAACATCAACTGTTCAGAGGGGACTCTATGAATCAGGCCTTCATGGTCGAATTGCTGCAAAGAAACCACTTCTTAAGGACACCAATAATAAGAAGTGACCTGCTTGGGCCAAGAAACATGAGCAATGGACACTAGACCGGTGGAAATTTGTCCTTTGGTCTGGAGTCCAAATTGGAGATTTTTGGTTCAAACCGCCGTGTCTTTGTGAGACATGGAGTGGGTGAACGGATGATCTCCGCATGTGTAGTTCCCACCATAAAGCATGGAGGAGGAGGTGTTATGGTGTGAGGGTGCTTTGCTGGTGACATTGTCTATGATTTATTTAGAATTCAAGGCACACTTAACCAGCATGGCTACCACAGCATTCTGCAGCGATTCACCATCCCATCTGGTTTGGGCTTAGTGGGACTATCATTTGTTTTTCAACAGGACAATGACCCAACACACCTCCAGGCTGTGTAAGAGCTATTTTACCAAGAAGGAGAGTGATGGAGTGCTGCATCAGATGACCTTGCCTCCACAATCACCTGACCTCAACCTAATTGAGATGGTTTGGGATGAGTCGGACGGCAGAGTGAAGGAAAAGCAGCCAACAAGTGCTCAGCATATGTGGGAACTCCTTCTAGACTGTTGGAAAAGCATTCCAGGTGAAGCTGGTTGAGAGAATGCCAAGAGTGTGCAAAGCTGTCATCAAGGCAAATGGTGGCTATTTGAAGAATTGCAAATATAAAATACATTTTGATTTGTTTAACACTTTTTTGGTTACTACATGATTGCATTTGTGTTATTTCATCGTTTTGATGTCTTCACTATTATTCTACAATGAGGTGTGTCCAAACTTGACTGGTAGTGCACATCAATGTCTTCATCAGAGACAGAATGTGATGAGTGTGATGGAAGGAGTCAGGCGCAGGAGGGTAATGTGTTATTTAGTAAAAATAAAGAAAGATCATTGAATGAGTAGGTGTGTCCAAACTTTTGACTGGTACTGTAAGTGATTATAATGTATTTAGATTTGACAGATTACAGAAAGGGGGTGGAGTGGCCATACAGTGCTATGAAAAAGTATTTGCCCCCTTTCTAATTTACTCTACTTTTGCATATTTGTGATACTGAATGTTATCAGATCTTCAACCAAAACCTAATATTAGATAAAGGGAACATAAGTGAACAAATAACACAACAATTACATAATTATTTCATAAACAAAGTTATGCAACACCCAATTCCCCTGTGTGATAAAGCAATTGCCCCTTTACACTCAATAACTGGTTGTGCCACCTTTAGCTGCAATGACTCCAACCAAATGCTTCCTGTAGTTGTTGATCAGTCTCTCACGTCGCTGTGGAGGAATTTTGGGCCACTCTTCCATGCAGAACTGCTTTAACTCAGTGACGTGTGGGTTTTCAAGCATGAACTGCTCGTTTCAAGTCCTGCCACAACATCTCAATTGGGATTAGGTCTGGACTTTGACTAGGCCATTCCAAAACTTCAAATGTGTTGCTTTTTAGCAATTTTCATGTAGACTTGATTGTGTGCTTTGGATCATTGTCTTGCTGCATGACCCAGCTGCGCTTCAGCTTCAGCTCACAGACGGATGGTCTGACATTCTCCTGTAGAATACTCTGATACAGAGAAGAATTCATGGTTCCTTCTATTAAGGCAAGTCGTCCAGGTCCTGAGGCAGCAAAGCATCCCCAAACCATCACACCACCACCACCATGCTTGACCTTTGGTATGATGTTCTTACTGTGGAATGCAGAGTTTGGTTTTCGCCAGGCGTTACTGGAACCATGTCGTTCCAGTAATGCATTTTACATTTTACATTTAAGTCATTTAGCAGACGCTCTTATCCAGAGCGACTTACAAATTGGTGCATTCACCCTATAGCCAGTGGGTTAACCACTTTACAAAAAATTTTTTTTATTATTTTATTTTATTTTATTTTTTATTTTTTTTTGGGGGGGGGGGGGGGGGGGGGGGCTAGACGGATTACTTCATCCTATCCCAGGTATTCCTTAAAGAGGTGGGGTTTCAAATGTCTCCGGAAGGTGGTGAGTGACTCCGCTGTCCTGGCGTCGTGAGGGAGCTTGTTCCACCATTGGGGTGCCAGAGCAGCGAACAGTTTTGACTGTGCTGAGCGGGAACTATGCTTCCGCAGAGGAAGGGGAGCCAGCAGGCCAGAGGTGGATGAACGCAATGCCCTCGTTTGGGTGTAGGGACTGATCAGAGCCTGAAGGTACGGAGGTGCCGTTCCCCTCACTGCTCCATAGGCAAGCACCATGGTCTTGTAACGGATGCGAGCTTCAACTGGAAGCCAGTGGAGTGTGCGGAGGAGGGGGGTGACGTGAGAGAACTTGGGAAGGTTGAACACCAGACGGGCTGCGGCATTCTGGATGAGTTGTAGGGGTTTAATGGCACAGGCAGGGAGCCCAGCCAACAGCGAGTTGCAGTAATCCAGACGGGAGATGACAAGTGCCTGGATTAGGACCTGTTCCGCTTCCTGTGTAAGGCAGGGTCGTACTCTCCGAATGTTGTAGAGCATGAACCTGCAGGATCGGGTCACCGCCTTGATGTTAGCGGAGAACGACAGGGTGTTGTCCAGGGTCACGCCAAGGCTCTTCGCACTCTGGGAGGAGGACACAACGGAGTTGTCAACCGTGATGGCGAGATCATGGAACGGGCAGTCCTTCCCCGGGAGGAAGAGCAGCTCCGTCTTGCCAGGGTTCAGCTTGAGGTGGTGATCCGTCATCCATACTGATATGTCGGCCAGACATGCAGAGATGCGATTCGCCACCTGGTTATCAGAAGGGGGAAAGGAGAAGATTAGTTGTGTATCGTCAGCGTAGCAATGATAGGAGAGGCCATGTGAGGATATGACAGAGCCAAGTGACTTGGTGTATAGGGAGAAAAGGAGAGGGCCTAGAACTGAGCCCTGGGGGACACCAGTGGTGAGAGCACGTGGTGCGGAGACAGCTTCTCGCCACGCCACTTGGTAGGAGCGACCGGTCAGGTAGGACGCAATCCAGGAGTGAGCCGCGCCGGAGATGCCCAGCTCGGAGAGGGTGGAGAGGAGGATCTGATGGTTCACAGTATCAAAGGCAGCAGACAGGTCTAGAAGGACAAGAGCAGAGGAGAGAGAGTTAGCTTTAGCAGTGCGGAGAGCCTCCATGACACAGAGAAGAGCAGTCTCAGTTGAATGACCATTCCTGAAACCTGACTGGTTTGGATCAAGAAGGTCATTCTGAGAGAGATAGCAAGAGAGTTGGCTAAAGACGGCACGCTCTATAGTTTTGGAAATAAAAGAAAGAAGGGATACTGGTCTGTAGTTGTTGACATCAGTGGGATCGAGTGTTGGTTTTTTGAGAAGGGGTGCAACTCTCGCTCTCTTGAAGACGGAAGGGACATGGCCAGTGGTCAAGGATGAGTTGATCAGCGAGGTGAGGTAGGGGAGAAGGTCACCGGAGATGGTCTGGAGAAGAGAGGAGGGGATGGGGTCAAGCGGGCAGGTTGTTGGGCGGCCTGCAGTCACTAGTCGCAGGATTTTATCTGGAGAGAGAGGGGAGAAAGAAGTCAAAGCATAGGGTAGGGCAGTGTGAGCAGGACCAGCAGTGTCATTAGACTTAACAAACGAGGATCGGATGTCGTCAACCTTCTTTTCAAAGTGGTTGACGAAGTCATCCACAGAGAGGGAGGGGGGGGGGGGGGATTCAGCAGTGAGGAGAATGTGGCAAAGAGCTTCCTAGGGTTAGAGGCAGATGCTTGGAATTTAGAGTGGTAGAAAGTGGCCTTAGCAGCAGAAACAGATGAAGAAAATGTAGAGAGGAGGGAGTGAAAAGATGCCAGGTCGGCAGGGAGTTTAGTTTTCTTCCATTTCCGCTCAGCTGCCCGGAGCTCTGTTCTGTGAGCTCGCAATGAGTCATCAAGCCACGGAGCTGGAGGGGAGGACCGAGCCGGCCGGGAGGATAGGGGACACAGGGAGTCAAAGGATGCAGAAAGGGAGGAGAGGAGGGTTGAGGAGGCAGAATCAGGAGATTGGAGGGAGAAGGATTGAGCAGAGGGAAGAGATGATAGGATGGAAGAGGAGAGAGTAGTGGGAGAGAGAGAGCGAAGGTTGCGGCGGCGCGTTACCATCTGTGTAGGGGCAGAGTGAGTAGTGTTGGAGGAGAGCGAGAGAGAAAAGGATACAAAGTAGTGGTCGGAGACATGGAGGGGAGTTGCAGTGAGATTAGTAGAAGAGCAACATCTAGTAAAGATGAAGTCAAGCGTATTGCCTGCCTTGTGAGTAGGGGGGGACGGTGAGAGGGTGAGGTCAAAAGAGGAGAGGAGTGGAAAGAAGGAGGCAGAGAGAAATGAGTCAAATGTAGACGTAGGGAGGTTGAAATCCCCCAAAACTGTGAAGGGTGAGCCATCCTCAGGAAAGGAACTTATCAAGGCGTCAAGCTCATTGATGAACTCTCCAAGGGAACCTGGAGGGCGATAGATGACAAGGATATTAAGCTTAAATGGGCTAGTGACTGTGACAGCCTGGAATTCAAATGAGGAGATAGACAGATGGGTTAGGGGAAAAATTGAGAATGACCACTTAGGAGAGATGAGGATTCCTGTGCCACCACCCCTCTGACCAGATGCTCTCGGGGTATGCGAGAACACATGGTCAGACGAGGAGAGAGCAGTAGGACTAGCAGTGTTTTCAGTGGTAATCCATGTTTCCGTCAGCGCCAGGAAGTCGAGGGACTGGAGGGTAGCATAGGCTGGGATGAAGTCAGTGTAACGCCCTGGCTCTGGGGACTATGTTATGTTGAGCCAGGGTGTGTAAGTCTATGTTGGTAAATCTATGTTGGCCTGAGTGACTCCCAATCAGAGGCAACGATTGTCAGCTGGTTGTCTCTGATTGGGAGCCATATTTAACTATCGGTCTTTTCACTTTGTGTTGTGGTTTCTTGTTCATTTCGGTTCGTGTTAAACCGTAGACGTCACGTTATCGTTTATTGTTTTTGATCGTGTGATCAGTAAAATAAAAGGATATGTTCACTTTCAACGCTGCGCCTTGGTCCACTCTGTTAGACGGTCGTGACAGAAGAAACCACCAAGACAGGACCAAGCAGCGTGAAGAGGAGAGAGGAAGGACCTGGTATCAGGGGAGTAGGAGTTTCGGCTGGGCCACGCTAAGTGAAGAGGAGAGAGGCTGGTCTATGAAGCAATGGATCGAGAGTCTGGCGAGAGCTAGGGAGGCCTGGTCCACGGGGAGGAGAGAACCCCAGAAATTTTTTAGGGGGGGGCTCACGACGTGGACGACGGGGCAGCAGGAGGCCGCGATGGAGCGGTCCAGCGGGTGTGAAGAGGAGGCCGCCAGGTTAAGGGGGCCACTGGTCACAGAGGAGAGGGAAAGTGTGGAGGCACGGCGAGAGGTACTGGGGTGTATTACCAGTCCGGTCCGACCCGTTCCTGATCCCTGCATAGGGCCAGTGGCGTGTGTCCCCAGTACGGTTCGGCCTGTTCCTGCCTCTCGCACCGAGCCTGTGGTGCGCGTCGTCAGCCCTGTCCGGCCCGTTCCTGCTCTCCGTACCAAGTCGGTGGTGCGCGTCACCAGCCCGGTCCGGCCCATTCCTGCTCCCCGCACCAAGTCTGTGGTGCGGCCCGTTCCTGCTCCCCGCACCAAGTCAGGGGTGCGCTTCGACAGCCCGGCTCGGCCCGCTCCTGCTTCCCACACCAAGCCAGTGGTGTGCGTCGTCAGTCCGGCACGGCCCGTTCCTGCTCTCCGCACCAAGTCTGTGGTGCGCGTCGCCAGCCCAGTCCGGCCCATCCAAGCTCCCCGCACCAAGCCAGTGGTGTGCGTCGTCAGTCCGGCACGGCCCGTGCCTGCTCTCCGCACCAGGTCTGTGGTGCGTTTCGTCAGCCCTGTCCGGCCCGTTCCTGCTCTCCGCACCAAGTCTGTGGTGCGCGTCGCCAGCCCGGTCCGGCCCGTTCCTGCTCCCCGCACCAAGTCAGGGGTGCGCTTCGTCAGCCCGGTCCGGCCCGTTCCTCCTCCACGCATCAAGCCAGGGGTGTGCGTCGTCAGTCCAGCACAACCCGTGCCTGGGTCATGTCCGGAGCCGGATCCGCCGCCGAGGCGGAGTGCCCACCCGGTCCCTCCCCTGTTGTGGTTGTTTGGCGCGGCCGGAGTCCGCGCCTTTGGGGGGGGGTACTGTAACGCCCTGGCTCTGGGGACTATGTTATGTTGAGCCAGGGTGTGTAAGTCTATGTTGGTAAATCTATGTTGGCCTGAGTGACTCCCAATCAAAGGCAATGATTGTCAGCTGGTTGTCTCTGATTGGGAGCCATATTTAACTATCGGTCTTTTCACTTTGTGTTGTGGTTTCTTGTTCATTTCGGTTCGTGTTAAACCGTAGACGTCACGTTATCGTTTATTGTTTTTGATCGTGTGATCAGTAAAATAAAAGGATATGTTCACTTTCAACGCTGCGCCTTGGTCCACTCTGTTAGACGGTCGTGACAGTCAGCCTTGTTGGCGGCAGAACGGCAGTTCCAGAGGCTGCCTGAGACCTGGAACTCCAGGTGTGTGGTGCGTGCAGGGACCACCAGGTTAGAGAGGCAGCAGCCACGCGGTGTGAGGCGTTTGTGTAGCCTGTGCGGAGAGGAGAGAACAGGGATAGGCAGAGGCATAGTTGACAGGCTGCAGCAGATGGCTACAATAATGCAGAGGAGATCGGAATGAAATGAACTAAACATCTGGGAAAGGAGAGAGCAGGCCTCCCTCACCAAAAAAAAAATATAACTCTCCCAACTTCCACCTCAGAAACTATAATTGTTTCACTGAACCACCCGAATAAAACTCTCCCAACTTCCACTTTAGAAATTAGAATTGTTGTAAACTACAGCAGACTGTTATCAGTAGCTGTAATTAAGTACAGCAGCTACCAACCACCTAACGTTAATGCCTCGGATAATGAGGTTAGAAAAACAGCTGAATGGTGGCAGCTAGCTGGCTCAGTCACAGGTACTCTTAAGCATGAAATAACATTGGAAACAACTAACCACAGTTGCTAAAAGTTACCAGTAGCTACCCGCTAGCTAGCTAGCCAGCTAGCTTTGTTGGTCCAAGTAGTGGGTAAGCTAGCCTCGTGCTTCGCCGGGGTCCGCCGAATACAATACTTACCTACAATAATTACCTACAATAACCTACAAGAACTACCTGAGTAAGCTACCTATAATACCTAACTACAATACCTACCTACAATCTAAATACATGGTTTAAGCTTTACTCAACACCATATAAGAAGCCAAGCTTACCTTTCATAACGCAGCAATGATTAAACGTTGGGTAGCTAGCACAAAGATATTGTATTTAGCTACTACAGTACAGCCAGCTGGTAGTGTTGGCTAGCAAGCAATGGCTGCTGTGTTGACTTTGTTTGAAAAACGGCGTCGCTGCGAACGAATGTAGCTGGCTAAAAGGATATTGTTTTTAGTTGCTACCGTTGCTAATAGCTACTTGCCAGCTAATCCAGGAGGTGAGTTAGCTAGCTAGCTTCGTGCTACACCCGGCACCGCCGAATACAAAAGTAACCTACAATAACTACACAACAACTACCCACAACAGCCCACGATGCCTACCTATACTACTTAATAATATACAGCCCACGATGCCTACCTATAATACCTAACTACAATCTAAATACATAGTTTAAGCCCTACTCGACAAAGCCCAAGCTATGTATAAAGCCAAACTGGCAGACTGCAATCAGTAGCCGAAATTAAGTACAGCAGCTACCAACCACCTAACGTCTGTCTGTAAAGTAAGGCTTTACAGACTTACTGGTATCCAAGAAAAAGAAGGCGAAGTTCCTGAAAATGTGGTGAAGGAATTCCTACTGACAGCGCTTCAGATTCCACGCGACAAAATCCAACTCGAACATGTACACCGTTTCAGACAGAGAGAACAGAGATGTGAGCGCCCAATCGTTGCCAAATTTGCTTTCTTTAAAGATAAAATAATGGTTAAAAGCCTGGGTGAAAGACTCGCTGGCACGAAAATAGGCATGAAGGATCAGTTCCCGATGGAAATTGCAGAACAGCGCAAAGTTCTGTACCCACTCTTCAAGGAGAATAGATTAAAAGGGAAACGTGTAGCTCTCGTAGTCGATAAACTGTATATTGATAACTAAATGTTCCGAGAGACAAAGACTACTCCAGCTATTCTAAATATTACAAAGTTCCCATAGAGTCAAACAATGGAACACCCAATAATAGCCATGGTAGGAATTTTTGGATTTTTTTGTTGTTATTCTGTCTCTCACTGTTCAAATAAACCTACCATTAGAATTATAGACTGATCATGTCTTTGTCAGTGGGCAAAATGTACAAAATCAGCAGAGGATCAAATACTTTTTTTCCCTCACTGTATATATACAGTGCCAGTCAAAAGTTTGGACACACCTACTCATTCAAGGATTTGTCTTTATTTTTACTATTTTATACCTTGTATAATAATAGTGAAGACATCAAAACTATGAAATAACACATATGGAATCACGTAGTAACCAAAAAAGTGTTAAAGAAATCAAAATCAATTTTATATTTGAGATCCTTCAAAGTAGCCACCCTTTGCCTTGATGACAGCTTTTCACACTCTTGGCATTCTCTCAACCAGCTTCACCTGGAATGCTTTTCCAACAGTCTTGAAGGAGTTCCCACATATGCTGAGCACTTCATGAGGTAGTCAAAGCTCTTACAGACTTACCCAGAAAGACTCACAGCTGTAATCATTGCCAAAGGTGGTTCTAACATGTATTGACTCAGATGGGTTGAATACTTATCTAATCTAGATATGTTTTATTCTTCATAATTGTTTTACAAATATTATAATTTTTCTTCCACTTTGACAATACAGAATCTTTTGTGTTGATCGTTGAAAAAAAAGACAATTAAATCAATTTTAATCCCACTTTGTAACACAATAACATTTGGAAAAAGTAAATGGGTGTGAAAACATTTGGAAGATATTTCTGTATTTCATTTTCAATACATTTGCAAAACATTCTAAAAATATGTTTTCACTTTGTCATTATGGGGTATTGTGTGTTGATGCATGAGGAAAAAAATCAATTTATCAATTTTGAATTCAGGCCATAACAAAACAAAATGGTCAGTTTTGCCAAATGGAGGACGAGGGAGAGCTTTGTGTGCGTACAAGTTTTGTCTCCTCTAGTTGCACAGGTGAAATTGGTAGAAATTTAGGAAAAAATGATTTAAGTTTCCCTGCATTAAAATCACCGGCCACTAGGAGCGCTGCCACTGAATTAGCATTTTCTTGTTTTCTTATGGCCCTATACAGCTGGTTGAGTGCGGTCTTAGTGCCAGCATCGGTTTGTGGTGGTAAATAGACAGCTACAAAAAATATAGATGAAAACTCTCTTGGTAAAGAGTATGGTCTACAGCTTATCATGAGGTATTCTAACTCAGGCGAGCAGAACCTCGAGACTTCCTTAATATTAGAGATTGCGCACCAGCTGTTGTAAACACAGCCCTCCCCCCTAACCTTACCTGACGCTGCCGTACGGTCTGACGATGCATAGAAAAACCAGCTAGATGTATATTATCCATGTAAAGGGGGATTATTTATTCTCCGACGTAGTCTCGTCAGGGTGCCCGCACGTCGACCTCTCTTACGTCGTCTTTAAGGCCTGGCCCAGGATGAACAGTATGTACTGCGCCGCCGACTCGTTGACGTAGAAATCTTCATCCAAATCGAGGTTAGTGATTGCTGTTCTGATGTCCAGAAGATCTTTTCGGTCATAGGAAACGATGGTGGAAACATTATATACAAAAAAAGTTAGGATAAGCGCAAAAAACACACAAAATAGCAGAATTGGTCAGGAGGCGGTAAAACGGCAGCTATCCATTGCAGTACAATTCCCTTAGTTCAGGGTTGGGGCAAGCGGAGATCAGGAAATTAATCTCACTCGCTCATTGTAGTTTGAAAAAAACACATAATTACCCCCACATAATTACCCCCATATAGAGTGCATTCGGAAAGTATTCAGACACCTTGACCTTTTCCACATTTTGTTACGTTACAGCCTTATTCTAAAATGGATTAAATAGCTTTTTTCCCTCATCAATCTACACACAACACCCCATAATGACAAAGCAAAACCAGGTTTTTAGATATTTTTGCAAAGTTATTAAAAATACAAAGCTGAAATATCACATTTACATAAGTATTCAGACTCTTTACTCAGTACTTTGTTGAAGCACCTTTGGAAGCAATTACAGCCTCAAGTCTTCTTGGGTATGATGCTACAAGCTTGGCACACCTGTATTTGGGGAGTTTCTCCCATTCTTCTCTGCAGATCCTCTCAAGCGCTGTCATGTTGGATGGGGAGCATCGCTGCACAGCTATTTTCAGGTCTCTCCAGAGATGTTCGGTGGGGTTCAAGTCCGGGCTCTGGCTGAGCCACTCAAGGACATTCAGAGACTTCTCCCGAAGCTACTCCTGCGTTGTCTTGGCTGTGTGCTTAGGGTTATTGTCTTATTGGAAGGTGAACCTTCACCCCAGTCTGAGGTCCTGAGCACTCTGGAGTAGGTTTTCATCAAGGATCTCTCTGTACTTTGCTCCGTTCATCTTTCCCTTGATCCTGACTAGTCTCCCAGTCCCTGCCGCTGAAAAACATCCTCAAAGCATGATGCTGCCACCACCATGCTTCACCCTAGGGACAGTGCCAGGTTTCCTCCAGACATGACACTTGGCATTCAGGCCAAAGAGTTCAATCTTTGTTTCATCACACCAGAAAATCTTGTTTCTCATGATCTGAGAGCATTTATCTGCCTTTTGGCAAACTCCAAGCGGGCTGTCATGTGCCTTTTACTGAGGAGTGTCTTCCGTCTGGCCACTCTACCATAAAGGCCTGATTGGTGGTGCTGCAGAGGTGGTTGTCCTTCTGGAAGGTTCTCCCATCTCCACAGAGGAACTCTAGAGCTCTGTCAGAGTGACCATCGGGTTCTTGGTCACCTCCCTGACCAAGGCCCTTATCCCCCGATTGCTCAGTTTGGCCGGGCGGCCAGCTCTAGGAAGAGTCTTGGTGGTTCCAAACTTCTTCCATTTAAGAATGATGGAGGCCACTGTTGTTCTTGGGGACATTCAATGCTGCATAAAGTTTTCGCTTTGTCATTATGAGGTATTGTGTGTAGATTGAGGAGGAAAAATATTTATTTAATCCTTTTTAGAATAAAGGTGTAATGTAACAAAATGTGGAAAAAGTAAAAGGGTCTGAATACTTTCCGAATGCACTGTAAGTCACTGAAGGTAAAATCCGGTAAATTGCCATACCTAGCTTTTGATCTAAAGAACGCATTCGGAATCTGTTTTCACAGTCCTACATGTTCGTAACATGATCCGGACAACGATTCTGAGGTAAAAAATGGGCTGCAATGTTCCTTTTAATGATTTTGATTTTATTATTATTGGTTTACTAGGAATAAATCAGTAAGTTTTAACATGAAGGGCAAATGTTGCAGAATCCAACATTAATCTGAGCAGTCGATCCTCCTATGTAAAAATATATATTATTATTAATAATATATATTTATTCAGTCGAGGTTCCTCAGAGGAGGAAGGAGAGGACCATCCTCATTGAATTTCATAAAAATAGAAATAGTGAAACATTTAAAAAGTGATAATTTTTAGATAGAACTATACTAAATATATTCACGTCACCAAATCATTGATCAGAACACACTGTTTTACAATGAAGGTCTACAGTAACCTCAACAGCACTCTGTAGGGTAGCACCATGGTGTAGCCGGAGGACAGCAAGTTTCCATCCTCCTCTGGGTACATTGATTTCAATACAAAACCTAGGTGGCTCATGGTTCTCACCTCCTTCCATTGACTTACACAGTAATTATGACAACTTCCGGAGGACGTCCTCCAACCTATCAGAGCTCCTGCAACATGAACTGATATGTTTTCCACCCAATCAAAGGATCAGAACATTAATTTAGTACTGAAAGCATAAGCTACAACTAGCTAGCACTGCAGTGCATGTGGTGGGTAGTTGACTCAAAGAGAGAAAAATACCATAGTTGAACAGTTTTGAACAAATTCATTTCTTTAGAAATGAAGGAGAAGCAAGAGAGAGAGCGATAGCTATATATAGTTGTATTCTTTTTTTAAACTTCCACTTAGCTAGCGAATGCAGCTAGCTAGTTTAGCCTACTCAAACACCCGGCTCAAACAGAGAGGGACGCTATGTTAGCTATCTGGCTATGGCTATCAAACACTGGAACTCTTCCAAGTGAAGGTAAGCTTTTGGTTTTACAATTGTATTGCCACCGCGGCCCACCGGTGTAACTGCTAAACTGCTTGCTGTACTGCATGATTGTAGCGGGTTTAATAACACGTTAGTTCTAGTAGCTATGTTGACGTTACTAATGTCGTTAGCTAATACGGTGACAACAATGTAGGCTGTGTGTAGCAGTTAGCGGTTATGATATGAAGGTTTGGCTTGGAAAGGTTTTTTTGCCTGGTCACAGACAGCTGATGTGATGTGCACTGAATTCCATAGGCGAAAAGGTGAGCGGAGGAGAGCGTGTAGATGCGAGAAAGAATTATGCAATGAGCAAAAATGTTCATGCTGTTTGTATGTTGCTGCTATGAAAGTGAACTGTGTTTGTGTGTGATCAGGGGTGTATTCATTCCGCCGATGAACAGCTCAATTTGTCCGATAGAAACTCTTGTTTGCAACTGTTGGACTAATGATTACACCCTAGATCAGCTAGATGCAGGGAAGAGTGTGTGCAAGGCGGTATTGAATGTGTCACTGTTTGTCACCTTGATTACTCCAGTTTTTCTCTCGACCAGTGTGCACCTACGTTGTAAACTTTCATTCGTAGGCTAGGTTGTAGCAACCTCATGATGGGCAGAGGGATAATTAGAGTATCATGTAGTAGCCTAAACCTACCGATGTTACATTGAGCTGGAAGAATGACAGTCATCCAATATGTTGCTGTAATAGAAATAAGGCCAAGCTCATAATTTTTTTTAACCGTCCTCCCTTATCTTAAACGGCACCGTATTTATTGTATCTTATAGCTGAACAAAGGGACTATCATTTACACAGCATTATAAGGCTGCATTGAGACAATGACTTTTCAATGACCCAAATCCAGCTCATTTAATCCCTACCATTGTGTCACTGAGTTGTCACAATGCTTCGGGAAATGTACATTATCCCAGGGGGTGTTGGAAGACACAATGTAAGTAACCTAATTTATGTCCCTCTTACTGCCCTGAATCCCACAGCTATTGTATGCAGTAATCATATGCCTATGAACCAGATTGATGCTGTTAGCACTGAGGTGATGTGCGCTAGCAGGAAGTCCACTGTGTGCAGCTCACCCTGCACTAACATACATAACTTGAGCATGTCTACCTCTGCTAAGCTTTCCAGTAAAGCAATGAAAACGAGCAAGCATCCCAGAAAAGTGCTAAAAAATAGACCACATTAAAATATGTAGCTTAAGAAACAAGGTTAATGAAATCAGTAATATCTCTGAAACTCACTTAGATAATACCTTTGATGATACAGTGGTAGCAATACATGGTCATAACATTTACAGAAAAGACAGAAATGCCAATGTCAAGGTGACGTGTATGCGGTGAACGAAGTCAAGCGCAGGACACCGAGCTACTGGCAGACGTACTTTATAATATAATAATAATACGCCATTTAGCAGACGATTTTATCCAAAGCGACTTACAGTCATGCGTGCATACATTTTTGTGTATGGGTGGTCCCGGGGATCGAACCCACTACCTTGGCATTACAAGCGCCGTGCTCTACCAGCTGAGCTACAGAGGACCACTTTACTTGCACAGTAAATGAACATACAAAACAAAACCTCCTAACTGGGAGGAACACTATTCGCATACAACAAACAATGAGAGACAGGAGAAACTTATTCAAGAAAGATCATGTGTCATATATTATAAAAATAAAGCAAACTGGATGGAATATGGGGAAAAATGCACAAAATTCTTTTTTAATCTTCAACATAGGAATGCTATCAAAAAGAACTTAATGAAACTGGTTACAATTGACGGAGTCACCCATAATTCACCAAATGATATTTTGAAGGAAGAAACAAAGTACTTTAAGCATATGTTTTCTTTTCAGTCGCCTCCATCTCCTCTAACTGAAGCTAATTGTAGAGATTTTTTTTCTATTGATAATGTCAAATTAACAGCCACACAGAAAGACTCATGTGAAGGTGAAATTACAGAGGAGGAACTTCTGGATGCAATTAAAGACTTTAAGTCCGGGAAAACTCCAGGGTTGGATGGCATACCAGTCGAGGTATACCAAACCTTTTTTGATATACTAAGCGGACCGTTATTAGCATGTTTTAACCACTCCTATGTAAATGGTAGATTATCTGACACTCAAGAAGAAGGTCTGATCTCATTATTACTGAAACAGGATACAAGTGGAAAATATAAAGATCCAGTCCATTTACAAAATTGGAGGCCCCTTACACTTCAGTGTTGTGATGCAAAAATCCTAGCAAAATGTACAGCGCATAGAATTAAAAAGGTATTGTCGGATATTATTCATTCTAATCAGACAGGTTTTTTACATGGAAGATACATTGGAGATAATATAAGGCAAGTATTGGAAAATATGGGAAACCAGGCCTGCTATTCATAGCAGACTTCGAAAAGGCATTTGATAAAGTTCGACTGGGGTTTATATATAAATGCCTGGAGCATTTCAATTTTGGAGAATCTCTTATAAAATGGGTCAAAATCATGTATAGTAACCCTAGGTGTAAAATAGTAAATAATGGCTATTTCTCAGAAAGTTTTAAACTGTCAAGAGGAGTGAAACAAGGATGTCCACTATCGGCATATCTATTTATTGTGGCCATCGAGATGTTAGCTATTAAAATCAGATCCAATAATAATATCAGAGGATTAGAAATACAGGGCTTAAAAACAAAGGTGTCATTGTACGCTTATGATTCATGTTTTCTTTTAAATCCACAACTAGAATCCCTCCACAGCCTTATAGAGGATCTAGATACATTTTCTAACCTCTCTGGATTACAACCAAATTATGACAAATGTACTATATTACGTATTGGATCACTAAAAAATACAATTTTTACATTACCATGTAGTTTACCAATAAAATGGTCTGATGGTGATGTGGATATACTCGGAATACATATCCCAAAGGAAATAAATGATCTCACTTCAATAAATTTTAATAGAAAGTTAGCAAAAATAGATAAGATCTTACTACCATGGAAAGGAAAATACCTGTCAATTTGTGGAAAAATCACCCTGATTAACTCTTTAGTATTATCCCAGTTTACCTATTTGCTTATGGTCTTGCCTACGCCTAGCGAACAGTTTTTTAAATTATATGAGAAAAAAATATTCAATTTTATTTGGAACGGCAAGCCAGACAAAATTAAAAGAGCATATTTATATAATGAATATGAATTCGGAGGACAGAAATTATTAAATATTAAAGCATTAGACCTATCACTAAAAGCTTCAGTCATACAAAAGTTATACTTAAATCCGAACTGGTTCTCAAGCAAATTAGTAAGATTGTCTCACCCAATGTTCAAGAAAGGCCTTTTTCCCTTTATTCAGATTACAACCTCTCACTTTCAGTTATTTGAAAAGGAAATAATCTCTCAAATGTCACTATTTCTAAAACAAGCCATAGAAAGTTGGTTGCAATTTCAATTTAATCCTCCAGAAACGACAGAACAAATAATGCAACAAATATTGTGGTTAAATTCAAATATACTAATTGACAAAAAACCTTTATTTTTTGACAGAATGTTTAAAAAAGGTATAATCTTCGTAAATGATATCATCGGTAGGACTGGTGGAGTTATGTCGCACATGCAGCTAATAAAAACATATGGAAATGTCTGCTCTACCCAAAATTACAACCAAATAATTGCAGCCTTACCGCAAAAGTGGAAGAGGAAAGTGGAAGGGGGAGAAAGTAAGGAACTTGTCTGTCGGCCTTGCATTAAAGAACATAATTGGTTAAGGAAAACTGTGATAAATAAAAAAGTATATCAGTTTCACTTAAGGACCAAAGGATTGACAGCCGTCCCATATAGATTGCAAAATATTTGGGAAGAGATCTTTGACGTACCGATCCCATGGCATAGTGTTTATGAACTGACACGCAAAACGACACCGGATTCAAAACTTAGAATCTTTCAATTTAAATTATTATATACAATTCTTGCTACCAATAGAATGTTATTTATATGGGGGATACAATCTTCCCAGCTCTGCAGGTTTTGCTGTGAAGAGACAGAATCATTAGATCATTTGTTTTGGTTCTGTCCATTTGTAGCTTGTTTTTGGACACAGGTCCAGGAATGGCTAAAGGATTGCAATATTTACCTGGAACTAACCTTGCAGATAGCATTACTGGGTGATCTGAAAAGTCATAGTCAATCAATCAATAATATAATAATACTTTTAGCAAAAATGTTTATTTTTAATTCACAATCTGTAGAAGCAATGAGAATAGAAAGGTTCAGAATTTTTGTAAAACATCACAGTACGGTCGAAATATATATGGCAAATAGAAATCCTATATGGATGGTGTTAAGAGATAGATGGGAGGTATTGAATATAGTTGAAGGATGGGACTAATAACAAATAACAACAAATAATAACAAAGATAGCTAATAATGTAAGCATACTGTGTCCATAATAAGTATATAGGTTGTATGTTGGGAGCTTTTGGGAAGGAGCACAGTTAGAAAGATATGGCAAACCGGATGGACACCATGAAAATGATCGGAGAGGTTGAGAGTAGAAGAAGTTCAGGAGCAAAAAAATAAATAAAAATAAATATATATATATATATATATATATATATATATATATACAGTGGGGAAAAAAAGTATTTAGTCAGCCACCAATTGTGCAAGTTCTCCCACTTAAAAATATGAGAGAGGCCTGTAATTTTCATCATAGGTACACGTCAACTATGACAGGCAAAATGAGGATAAAAAATCCAGAAAATCACATTGTAGGATTTTTAATGAATTTATTTGCAAATTATGGTGGAAAATAAGTATTTGGTCAATAACATAAGTTTCTCAATACTTTGTTATATGCCCTTTGTTGGCAATGACACAGGTCAAACGTTTTCTGTAAGTCTTCACAAGGTTTTCACACACTGTTGCTGGTATTTTGGCCCATTCCTCCATGCAGATCTCCTCTAGAGCAGTGATGTTTTGGGGCTGTCGCTGGGCAACACGGACTTTCAACTCCCTCCAAAGATTTTCTATGGGGTTGAGATCTGGAGACTGGCTAGGCCACTCCAGGACCTTGAAATGCTTCTTACGAAGCCACTCCTTCGTTGCCCGGGCGGTGTGTTTGGGATCATTGTCATGCTGAAAGACCCAGCCACGTTTCATCTTCAATGCCCTTGCTGATGGAAGGAGGTTTTCACTCAAAATCTCACGATACATGGCCCCATTCATTCTTTCCTTTACACGGATCAGTCGTCCTGGTCCCTTTGCAGAAAAACAGCCCCAAAGCATGATGTTTCCACCCCCATGCTTCACAGTAGGTATGGTGTTCTTTGGATGCAACTCAGCATTCTTTGTCCTCCAAACACGACGAGTTGAGTTTTTACCAAAAAGTTCTATTTTGGTTTCATCTGACCATATGACATTCTCCCAATCCTCTTCTGGATCATCCAAATGCACTCTAGCAAACATCAGACGGGCCTGGACATGTACTGGCTTAAGCAGGGGGACACGTCTGGCACTGCAGGATTTGAGTCCCTGGCGGCGTAGTGTGTTACTGATGGTAGGCTTTGTTACTTTGGTCCCAGCTCTCTGCAGGTCATTCACTAGGTCCCCCCGTGTGGTTCTGGGATTTTTGCTCACCGTTCTTGTGATCATTTTGACCCCACGGGGTGAGATCTTGCGTGGAGCCCCAGATCGAGGGAGATTATCAGTGGTCTTGTATGTCTTCCATTTCCTAATAATTGCTCCCACAGTTGATTTCTTCAAACCAAGCTGCTTACCTATTGCAGATTCAGTCTTCCCAGCCTGGTGCAGGTCTACCATTTTGTTTCTGGTGTCCTTTGACAGCTCTTTGGTCTTGGCCATAGTGGAGTTTGGAGTGTGACTGTTTGAGGTTGTGGACAGATGTCTTTTATACTGATAACAAGTTCAAACAGGTGCCATTAATACAGGTAACGAGTGGAGGACAGAGGAGCCTCTTAAAGAAGAAGTTACAGGTCTGAGAGAGCCAGAAATCTTGCTTGTTTGTAGGTGACCAAATACTTATTTTCCACCATAATTTGCAAATAAATTCATTAAAAATCATACAATGTGATTTTCTGGAAAAAAAATTCTCAATATGTCTGTCATAGTTGACGTGTACCTATGATGAAAATTACAGGCCTCTCTCATCTTTTTAAGTGGGAGAACTTGCACAATTGGTGGCTGACTAAATACTTTTTTTCCCCACTGTATAATAGAATTATTGTAAAATGAACTCTGTCCATAAGGTGTAGATAGTAAGTATAGACCGGAAGTAGAGGCCTGGGCATTGTTGTTCACTAATTTACTCCAAGTAGGGAAAGGATGGTGGGGTTGAAAAGTAATAAAGGGGAGTATATATATAAAAAATAAAAATAAACATCGGGGATTGGAAGTGATGCAGACAATTACATTGATAGAAGATACAATCTATCTGCAATATTAAGCTGATCCATTCCCCCCAAAATAGAAAAAAAACAACAAAAAAACAACAACAAAAAAACAATGAGTGACAGGGGTTTTTAAAGGGAATACAATGTAACATAATGGGAAACAGGTGTAAACAATAAAGACCAAACAAGACAAACACCGAAACATCGATCGGTAGCAGCTAGTACTCCGGGGACGACGAACGCCGAAGCCTGCCCGAGCAAGGAGGAGGAGCAGCCTCGGCTGAATCCGTGGCAGCCAATGGTGACGGTGTTGCTGTTTAAATTCAGAACCACATTCCTGTAAAGATTAGAGAGGATCTCATGTTAAATACTGTTGAAGTAATATGGCTACAGGTTCATCTGCCTCACCTAAAGCCCATTCTGGTGGGAAGCTGCTATCAGTCAGTATCTGGATAACATGTGTGAAATGCTTGATAATGTATGTGATATCAATAGAGAGGTATCTTTTCTGGGTGATTTAAATATTGACAGGCTTTCATCAGGCTGACCACTCAAGAGAAAGCTTCAGACTGTAACTAGTGCCTGCAACCTGGTTCAGGTTATCAGTCAACCTAACAGGGTAGTTACAAACAGCACAGGAATGAAATCATCAACATGTATTGATCACATCTTTACTAATGCTGCAGAAATGTGCTTGAAAGCAGTATCCAGATCCATCGGATGTAGTGATCACAATAGATAGATCACAAGATATACGGATCCGAGGGGACATGGGTGGTTGATCATCGCCGATCACTGGGATGACAACCCAACATGGACCGTAAAGGAAATCACACCACAAACAATCATCCACATGCTCTTAAGGAAATCGTGAATGTCATAGATACATTAGAACTAGTAGATATATGGAGGCTTAAATATCCTGATCTAGTGAGATATACATGGCGGAGACTCAATCAAGCTGGTCGTCTTGACTTCTTTCTTATGTCATTCTCGTTGGCACCAAATGTTTATAAAGTGTTGATAGGGGACAGAATGCGATCGGACCATCATATAATGGCATATACATTACTCTTACTGAATTTCCACGTGGGCGAGGATTTTGGAAATGTAATCAAAGCCTATTGGATGATAACTTGTTTTTAACTAGGACAGAGGAATTTATAGCTGATTTTTTCCGACATTACATAGGTACAGCAAATCCCCTTATTGTATGGGACACCTTTAAATGTGCCTTTAGAGGCCATGCAATTCAGTACTCATCTCGAAAACAAAAGCAATTTAGGTCAAAAGAGTCCATACTAACAAAGGAAATAGAAGGTATAACAGAACAGATAGATAGCAATAAAAACTGTAACGTAGAGGCTCAGAATAAGTTGGAGGAAAAGCAAAAAGAAATGGAAAAACTTATTCAAGAAAGATCAAGTGTAATATATTATAAAAATAAAGCAAACTGGATGGAATATGGGGAAAAATGCACAAATTCTTTTTTAATCTTCAACATAGAAATGCTACCAAAAATAATTTACTGAAACTGGTTACAAATGACGGAGTCACCCATGATTCACCAAATTATATTTTGAAGGAGGAAGCAAAGTACTTTAAGCATATGTTTTCGTTTCAGTCGCCTCCATCTCCTCTAAATGAAGTTAATTGGAGGGATTTTTTTTCTATTGATAATGTAAAATTAACAGCCATACAGAAAGACACATGTGAAGGTGAAATTACAGAGGAGGAACTTCTGGATGCAATTAAAGACTTAAAGTCCGGGAAAACTCCAGGGTTGGATGGCATACCAGTCGAGGTATACCAAACTTTTTTTGACATACTCAGAGGACCGTTATTAGCATGTTTTAACCACTCCTATGTTAGCTCCAGGTAAATATGCAGCTAACAAAAACATGGAAATGTCTGCACTACACAAAATTATAACCAAATGATTGCAGCATTATCGCAAAAATGGAAGAGGAAAGTGGAAGGGGGAGAAAGTAAGGAACTTGTCTGTCGGCATTGCATTAAAGAATATAATTGGTTAAAGAAAATTGTGATAAATAAAAAAGTATACCAGTTTCATTTAAGGACCAAAGGATTGACAGCTGTCCTATATAGATTGCAAAATAGTTGGGAAGAGATTTTTGACGTACCGATTCCATGGCATAGTGTTTATGAACTGATATGCAAAACGACACCGGATTCAATTTCAATTATTATACAAAATTCTTGCTACCAATAGAATGTTATTTATATGGGGGATACAATCTTTCCAGCTCTGCAGATTTAGCTGTGAAGAGACAGAATCATTAGATCATTTGTTTTGGTGCTGTCCATTTGTAGCTTGATTTTGGTCACAAGTCCAGGAATGGCTGAAGGATTGCAATATTTACCTGGAGCTAACCCTGCAGATAGCACTACTGGGTGATCTGAAAAGTCATAGTCAATCGATCAATAATATAATAATACTTTTAGCAAAAATGTTTATTTTCAATTTACAATCTGTAGAAACAATGAGATGTCTCCTGAGTGGCGCAGTGGTCTAAGGCACTGCATCGCAGTGCTAGCTGTGCCACTAGAGATCCTGGTTTGAATCCAGGCTCTGTCGCAGCCGGCCGTGACCGGGAGACTCATGGGCAGCGCACAATTGGCCTAGCGTTGTCCAGGGTAGGGGAGGGAATGGCCGGCAGGGATGTAGCTCAGTTGATAGAGCATGGCGTTCGCAACGCCAGGGTTGTGGGTTCAATTCCCACGGGGGACCAGTATGAAAAAAATATATATATGTATTCACTAACTGTAAGTCGCTCTGGATAAGAGCGTCTGCTAAATGACTAAAATGTAAATGTAGAATAGAAGGGTTCAGAACTTTTGTGAAACATCACAGTACAGTTGAAAAATATATGGCAAATAGAAATCCAATATGGATGGTGTTAAGAGATAGATGGGGGGTGTTGAATGGAGCTCAAGGATGGGACTAATAACAACAAGACAACTAATGTAAGCATACTGGGTCCATAATAAGCATAATAAGTAAATGGGTTATAGGTTCAGAGCTTTTGTGAAATAGCACAGTTAGAAAGATATGGCAAATAGAAGCTGATGGACATCATGAAAATGATCGGAGAGGTTGAGGGTAGAGGGAAGTTCAGGAGTAAAAACAAACAAAATATAATTATTGTAAAATTGACTGTGTCCATAAAATGTATATAGTATGTATAAGCTGGAAGTAGAGGCCTAAGTGTTGTTCTTCACTAGTAAAAAAGGGAAATATATATTTTTAAAGGCTTTGTACAGTTGAATTCGGAAGTTTACACCTTAGCCAAACACATTTAAACTCAGTTTTTCACAATTCCTGACATTTTATCCTAGTAAAAATTCTCTGTTTTAGGTCAGTTAGGATCACCACTTTATTTTAAGAATGTGAAATGTCAGAATAATAGTAGAGAGAATGATTTATTTCAGCTTTTATTTATTTCATCACATTCCCAGTGGGTCAGAAGTTTACATACACTCAATTAGTATTTGGTAGCATTGCTTTTAAATTGTTTAACTTGGGTCAAACATTTTGGGTAGCCTTCCACAAGCTTCCCACAATAAGTTGGGTGAATTTTGGCCCATTCCTCCTGACAGAGCTGGTGTAACTGAGTCAGGTTTGTCGGCCTCCTTGCTCGCACACGCTTTTTCAGTTCTGCCCACACATTTTCTATAGGATTGAGGTCAGGGTTTTGTGATGGCCACTCCAATACCTTAACTTTGTTGTCCTTAAGCCATTTTGCAACAACTTTGGAAGTATGCTTGGGGTCATTGTCCACTTGGAAGACCAATTTGCAACCAAGCTTTAACTTCCTGACTGATGTCTTGAGATGTTGCTTCAATATATCCACATACTTTTCCTTCCTCATGATGCCATCTATTTTGTGAAGTGCACCTGTCCCTCCTGCAGCAAAGCACCCACACAGCATGATGCTGCCACCCCCGTGCTTCACGGTAGGATGGTGTTCTTGGGCTTGCAAGCAGCCACCTTTTTCCTCCAAACATAACGATGGTCATTATGGCCAAACAGTTATATTTTTGTTTCATCAGACCAGAGGACATTTCTCCAAAAAGTACGATCTTTGTGCCAATGTGCAGTTGCAAACCGTAGCCTGGCTTTTCTATGGCGGTTTTGGAGCAGTGGCTTCTTCCTTGCTGAGCGGCCTTTCAGGTTATGTCGATACAGGACTCGTTTTACTGTGGATATAGATACTTTTGTACCTGTTTCCTCCAGCATCTTCACAAGATCCTTTGCTGTTGTTCTGGGATTGATTTGCACTTTTCGCACCAAACTACGTTCATCTCTAGGAGACAGAATGCATCTCCTTCCTGAGCGGTATGACGTTTGCGTGATCCCATGGTGTTTATACTTGCGTACTATTGTTTGTACAGATGAACGTGGTACCTTCAGGCGTTTGGAAATTGCTCCCAAGGATGAACCATACTTGTGGAGGTCTACAATATTTTTTCTGAGGTCTTGGCTGATTTCTTTTGATTTTCCCATGATGTCAAGCAAAGAGCTACTGAGTTTGAAGGTATGCCTTGAAATACATCCACAGTTACACCTCCAATTGACTCAAATTGCCTATCAGAAGCTTCTAAATCCATGACATAATTTTCTTGAATTTTCCAAGCTGTTTAAAGGCACAGTCTACTTAGTGTATGTAAACTTCTGACCCACTGGAATTGTGATAAAGTGAATTATAAGTGAAATAATCTGTCTGTAAACAATTGTTGGACAAATTACTTGTGTCATGCACAAATTAATTGTCCTAGCCAACTTGCCAAAACTATAGTTTGTTAACAAGATATCTGTGGAGTGGTTGAAAAACGAGTTAATGACTCCAACCTAAGTGTATGTAAACCTCCGACTTCAACTGTATATATATATGTATGTATATGTATTTATATGTATGTATGTGTATATGTATGTGCATGTATGTATATGTATATATATATATATTTGCGAGAATAAAAAAAACATAAGGGGGATTGGAAGTGATGCAGACAATTACATTGATGGAAGTTACAATCTATCTGCAATATTAAAGCTGATCTACCCCCTTAAAAAAAGTAATAATAATTAATATTGCAGAAATGTGTTTGAAAGCAGTATCCAAATCCATTGGATGTACAGTAGTGATCAACACAGACACAATACAGACTCAACACAGACACAATACAGACACAATACAGACACAATACAGACTCAATATAGACTCAATACAGACACAATACAGACTCAATACAGACTCAATACAGACACAATACAGACTCAACACAGACTCAATACAGACACAATACAGACTCAATACAGACACAATACAGACTCAGTACAGACTCAACACAGACTCAATACAGACACAATACAGACTCAATATAGACTCAACACAGACTCAATACAGACTCAATACAGACACAACACAGACTCAATACAGACACAATACAGACACAATACAGACTCAATACAGACACAATACAGAAACAATACAGACTCAATACAGACTCAATACAGACTCAATACAGACTCAATACAGACTCAATACAGACTCAAGACAGACTCAAGACAGACAAATTACAGACTCAACACAGACTCAATACAGACTCAATACAGACACAACACAGACTCAATACAGACACAATACAGACTCAATACAGACACAATACAGACTCAATACAGACTCAACACAGACTCAATACAGACTCAATACAGACACAACACAGACTCAATACAGACACAATACAGACACAATACAGACTCAATACAGACTCAATACAGACTCAAGACAGACTCAAGACAGACAAATTACAGACTCAACACAGACTCAATACAGACTCAATACAGACACAACACAGACTCAATACAGACACAATACAGACTCAATACAGACACAATACAGACTCAATACAGACTCAACACAGACTCAATACAGACTCAATACAGACACAACACAGACTCAATACAGACACAATACAGACACAATACAGACTCAATACAGACTCAATACAGACACAATACAGACTCAACACAGACTCAATACAGACACAATACAGACTCAATACAGACACAATACAGACTCAGTACAGACTCAACACAGACTCAATACAGACACAATACAGACACAATACAGACTCAATACAGACTCAACACAGACTCAATACAGACTCAATACAGACACAACACAGACTCAATACAGACACAATACAGACACAATACAGACTCAATACAGACACAATACAGAAACAATACAGACTCAATACAGACTCAATACAGACTCAATACAGACTCAATACAGACTCAAGACAGACTCAAGACAGACAAATTACAGACTCATTACAGACTCAATACAGACTCAACACAGACACAATACAGACTCAGTACAGACTCAACACAGACTCAATACAGACACAATACAGACTCAATACAGACACAATACAGAAACAATACAGACTCAATACAGACTCAATACAGACTCAATACAGACACAATACAGACTCAACACAGACTCATTACAGACTCAATACAGACTCAACACAGACAACAACAAAGACAACAGATGGATTGCATGCACTATTAAAGTTAAAGTGGCACTCCAGTCTCCTCTTCACCTCATTTAACACCTGATTTACTTATCAAAAGGCACATCTGCATTTATTTACCCTTCAGTGTGTGTGTACGTTACTGTATTTCTACACGGGATATTGGTTTTCAACTAGAGGACGTATACACTCCCTATTACCTACACATCATTTAGCCTGTGTGTCTATGTATGCTGACGAATCAATACTATACACATCAGCTACCACAGCAAGTGATATCAATGCAACACTTAACAAAGAGCTGCAGTCAGTTTCAGAATGGGTGGCAAGAAATAAGTTACTCCTAAATATAATATTTCAAAATCATTATATTTGGAACAAATCATTCACTGAACCCTAAACCTCAACTAAATATTGTAATGAATAATTTGCGAATTGAGCAAGTTGAGGAGAATAAACTGCTTGGAGTAACTCTGGATTTTAAACTTTCATGGTCAAAACATATTCATGCAACAGTACCTAAGATGGGGAGAAGTCTGTCCATCATAAGGCGCTGCTCTGCCTTCTTAACAACGCTATCAACAAGGCAGGTCCTACAAGCCCTAGTTTTGTCGCACCTGGACTACTGTTCAGTCATATGGTGAAGTGCCACAAAGAGGGAAATTTACAATTGGCCCAGAATAGGGCACCACGGCTATCCCTTAAATGTACACGGAGAGATAACATTTTAATAATATGCATGTAAATCTCTCATACTTGTATTTGCGAGAAGTATTGACATGTTGAATGCACCGAGCTGTCTGTTTAAACTTCTAGCACACAGCTCAATTCTAAAGGTAGTCTCAAACACTGGCCCAATTCTAAAGGGAGTCTCAAACACTGGCCCAATTCTAAAGGTAGTCTCAAACACTGGCCCAATTCTAAAGGGAGTCTCAAACACTGGCCCAATTCCAAAGGTAGTCTCAAACACTGGCCCAATTCTAAAGGGAGTCTCAAACACAGGCCCAATTCTAAAGGTAGTCTCAAACAATGGCCCAATTCCAAAGGTAGTCTCAAACACTGGCCCAATTCTAAAGGTAGCCTCAAACACTGGCCCAATTCTAAAGGTAGTCTCAAACACTGGCCCAATTCTAAAGGTAATCTCAAACACTGGCCCAATTCAAAAGGTAGTCAAACACTGGCCCAATTCTAAAGGGAGTCTCAAACACTGGCCCAATTCAAAAGGTAGTCTCAAACACTGGCCCAATTCTAAAGGGAGTCTCAAACACAGGCCCAATTCCAAAGGTAGTCTCAAACACTGGCCCAATCCAAAAGGTAGTCTCAAACACTGGTCCAATTCAGAAGGTAGTCTCAAACACTGGCCCAATTCAGAAGGTAGTCTTAAACACTGGCCCAATTCAAAATCCTTACAGATCCAAGTGCAGTGCCTATAGGAGAAGCGCCTGGAGATGGATTTGGAATCAACCTCAAACCTGGCATTATTTCCCACCTGTTGAACCCACAGAGAAAGGGAAATATAACATAAGCCCAGTATATGACATATATTATGTGAACGATTGGTATATTGTCCGTCGTTACTTACCTTCCCAGACCTGTTTAAAGTATTAAATCTGGGATTCAGGCGCGGGGGCGGATAGAAGATCCTCCCGAGACTGATCCAGTACTAAACTATTATGTCCATAACCATAAAACATTCAATCTACATAAGGCCAGACGCTAGGATCTGGCTACAGTAGTCTCTCTGGAGACATGCTGTAAAACTGCACTGAGATCCTATTAGTTTGGAGAGGGGAAGAAATAGGGAGAGAGGAGAGAAAGAGGAGAGACGGGGGGAGAGAGGGGATGAAAGGCAGGGTGGATAGGGGGGGAGAGGGATCGAGATGGCG
>LR778285.1:3125905-3181839 GCA_902810595.1 Coregonus sp. 'balchen' | reverse complement strand
CCCACACTGGTGGTGTGAGGATTAGTCCTCTGTTAATCTCTGTTAATCTCTGAACTACAGCACAGTGCTACTACACATACAATAATACACTACGTCACCGTGTGTTGCCTGTCTGCCTGTCTGCCTGTCTGTCTGTCTGTCTGCCTGTCTGCCTGTCTGCCTGTCTGCCTGTCTGTCTGTCTGTCTGCCTGTCTGTCTGTCTGCCTGTCTGTCTGTCTGCCTGCCTGTCTGTCTGTCTGTCTGTCTGTCTGTCTGTCTGTCTGTCTGTCTGTCTAATGATTGTTCAGTACTTCTACATTCATCTCCTTTACATTGCCCTGGCCTCATTTGTCTTTGCGTCAAAACAATGGTTTCATTGTGCCCTCACCATCCCTCAAACACACACACACACACACACACACACACACACACACACACACACACACACACACACACACACACGGTCATGGTATCTATACACAATAGGCCCCCAGCAGAGATGAGTTTGTAAGGCACTAGACAGTGGTTCATGTTGAGCCATACCGTAGTAGACTAGCCTGCTATGAGGAGAGAGTTTGACAGTTAAGCGTAAATCATAGTCCACAGACTTGGGACGCGATAGTCTGGTGTCCCATTGTGACATGGTTACAAGGATCTGAGAGCACCGTCTAATTTGTAAGTGGCTCTGGATAAGAGCGTCTGTTAAATGACGTAAACAATCTGTGGGGGACACACAGCCTGAACGCGCACCTCCCCACAATTCCCAACCAACGCGTCTCCGGTACGCATCCTCTATTCATTTGAATGGGTTGACAGTTGGAGAAATCGCTTGAGCTGCGCTGAGAATTTGAAAAGTATGAAAGCCAACGGTCCAGTATTCTAGAACACTGCTGTGCGTACAGTATGTGTAGACGGTCCAGTATTCTAGAACACTGCTGTGCGTACAGTATGTGTAGACGGTCCAGTATTCTAGAACACTGCTGTGCGTACAGTATGTGTAGACGGTCCAGTATTCTAGAACACTGCTGTGCGTACAGTATGTGTAGACGGTCCAGTATTCTAGAACACTGCTGTGCGTACAGTATGTGTAGACGGTCCAGTATTCTAGAATACTGCTGTGCGTACGTATGTGTAGACGGTCCAGTATTCTAGAACACTGCTGTGCGTACAGTATGTGTAGACGGTCCAGTATTCTAGAACACTGCTGTGCGTACAGTATGTGTAGACGGTCCAGTATTCTAGAACACTGCTGTGCGTACAGTATGTGTAGACGGTCCAGTATTCTAGAACACTGCTGTGCGTACGTATGTGTAGACGTTTTGGACTCTAATAAACCCTTTATGCATTGTGTTCTAGAACCCAGAATTACACAAAGCATGAACAAGCAACCCATTGTGAAGTCAGCTATATACAGTGAGGGGAAAAAAGTATTTGATCTCCTGCTGATTTTGCACGTTTGCCCACTGACAAAGAAATTATCAGTCTATAATTTAATGGTAGGTTTATTTGAACAGTGAGAGACAGAATAACAACAAAATAATCCAGAAAAACGCATGTCAAAAATGTTATAAATTGATTTGCATTTTAATGAGGGAAATAAGTATTTGACCCCCTCTCAATCAGAAAGATTTCTGGCTCCCAGGTGTCTTTTATACAGGTAACGAGCTGAGATTAGGAGCACACTCTTAAAGGGAGTGCTCCTAATCTCAGTTTGTTACCTGTATAAAAGACACCTGTCCACAGAAGCAATCAATCAATCAGATTCCAAACTCTCCACCATGGCCAAGACCAAAGAGCTCTCCAAGGATGTCAGGAACAAGATTGTAGACCTACACAAGGCTGGAATGGGCTACAAGACCATCGCCAAGCAGTTTGGCGAGAAGGTGACAACAGTTGGTGCGATTTATTCGCAAATGGAAGAAACACAAAATAACTGTCAATCTCCCTCGGCCTGGGGCACCATGCAAGATCTCATCTCGTGGAGTTGCAATGATCATGAGAACGGTGAGGAATCAGCCCAGAACTACACGGGAGGATCTTGTCAATGATCTCAAGGCAGCTGGGACCATAGTCACCAAGAAAACAATTGGTAACACACTACGCCGTGAAGGACTGAAATCCTGCAGCGCCCGCAAGGTCCCCCTGCTCAAGAAAGCACATATACAGGGCCGTCTGAAGTTTGCCAATGAACATCTGAATGATTCAGAGGAGAACTGGGTGAAAGTGTTGTGGTCAGATGAGACCAAAATCAAGCTCTTTGGCATCAACTCAACTCGCCGTGTTTGGAGGAGGAGGAATGCTGCCTATGACCCCAAGAACACCATCCCCACCGTCAAACATGGAGGTGGAAACATTATGCTTTGGGGGGGGGGTGTTTCTGCTAAGGGGACAGGACAACTTCACCGCATCAAAGGGACGATGGACGGGGCCATGTACCGTCAAATCTTGGGTGAGAACCTCCTTCCCTCAGCCAGGGCATTGAAAATGGGTCGTGGGTGGGTATTCCAGCATGACAATGACCCAAAACACACGGCCAAGGCAACAAAGGAGTGGCTCAAGAAGAAGCACATTAAGGTCCTGGAGTGGCCTAGCCAGTCTCCAGACCTTGATCCCATAGAAAATCTGTGGAGCTAGCTGAAGGTTTGAGTTGCCAAACGTCAGCCTCGAAACCTTAATGACTTGGAGAAGATCTGCAAAGAGGAGTGGAACAAAATCCCTCCTGAGATGTGTGCAAACCTGGTGGCCAACTACAACAAACGTCTGACCTCTGTGATTGCCAACAAGGGTTTTGCCACCAAGTACTAAGTCATGTTTTGCAGAGGGGTCAAATACTTATTTCCCTCATTAAAATGCAAATCAATTTATAACATTTTTGACATGTGTTTTTCTGGATTTTGTTGTTGTTATTCTGTCTCTCACTGTTCAAATAAACCTACCATTAAAATTATAGACTGATCCTGTCTTTGTCAGTGGGCAAACGTACAAAATCAGCAGGGGATCAAATACTTTTAACCCTCACTGTATTTAGACTACCACCAGTATTCAATAACCCTATGAAAGCTAAATGCGTAATTTGTTGACATCGCACTGGTAGACGCTTATCATAAATGCCAATCTGCTGTTGCTGTTTATTTCAGCTGGTTTGAAGTACTCCTCTCTCTCTCTCCCCCCCCCCCCCCCCCCCCCCCCCCCCCCCCCCCTCTCCTCTCTCTCTCTCTCTCTCTCTCTCTCCCTCCCCCCCCCCCCCCCCCCCCTCTCTCTCTCTCTCCCCCCCCCTCTCTCATGGTGACTGGGTCCAGCTGGAGCAGTCAGCAGACTAAGACACAGGATGGCAGCACCGTCAGCAGTTAGTGTATGTGTTTTAATAACCTACAGAGAAGTGTGGGAGTTTATGTGCATCCTCACTGGGATGTTTTTCCTACTAAAGTCACACACAAGGTTATATCCTGTCATAGACTATCCTCTCATTACATCTGTAGGGACAGAACCAAGCACAGCGGACCACCCCATAGTAGCTGGCCTGGCTGTGACCCAGTGTGTGTGTGGCCCAGTGTGACCTAGTGTGTGTGTGACCCAGTGTGTGTGCGACCCAGTGTGTGACCCAGTGTGTGTGACCCAGTGTGACCCAATGTGTGTGTGACCCAGTGTGTGTGACCCAGTCTGACCCAGTGTGCTAAATGACTTAAATGTTCTACCAACAAGCTTCAAACTAAACAGATTGCAATCTAGCAAACAAGAGTACAATTTGATTGAGGCTAATTTGAGTAAAGCCACAAAAACAACTTTATAAAAAGGTGACATTAACCAATAGGGCTTTAGTCAGAAGGTGACATTAACCAATAGGGCTTTAGTCAGAAGGTGACATTAACCAATAGGGCTTTAGTCAGAAGGTTACATTAACCAATAGGGCTTTAGTCAGAAGGTGACATTAACCAATAGGGCTTTAGTCAGAAGGTGACATTAACCAATAGGGCTTTAGTCAGAAGGTTACATTAACCAATAGGGCTTTAGTCAGAAGGTTACATTAACCAATAGGGCTTTAGTCAGAAGGTGACATTAACCAATAGGGCTTTAGTCAGAAGGTGACATTAACCAATAGGGCTTTAGTCAGAAGGTGACATTAACCAATAGGGCTTTAGTCAGAAGGTTACATTAACCAATAGGGCTTTAGTCAGAAGGTTACATTAACCAATAGGGCTTTAGTCAGAAGGTGACATTAACCAATAGGGCTTTAGTCAGAAGGTGACATTAACCAATAGGGCTTTAGTCAGAAGGTGTTTGTTTGTTTGTTTGTTTGTTTAGTCTGTCGATATGGGAGTCTGGTTTGCTTTGCGGCAGGCAGGGGACAGGGGACAGATGACAGGGGGACAGGTGACAGGGGGACAGGTGACAGGGGGGACAGGTGACAGGGGGACAGGTGACACAGGGGACAGATGACAGAAGGGGACAGATGACAGAAGGGGACAGGTGACAGGGGACAGGTGACACAGGGGACAGGTGACACAGGGGACAGATGACAGAAGGGGACAGATGACAGAAGGGGACAGGTGACAGACGTTTCACCGTTAACCTTCTCCAGTATGGTTCTCTTGTGCATCGTGTGACTTCCTTCCAAATTCTGTATCCTGACTCGATGATAGAAGTCTCTTTCTCCCCAACCCTACAGGTAAAGAAGCGCCAGCAGGCTGTGGTGGGGTTCTTGGAGGCCAACCGGATCTCCTTTCAGGAGGTGGACATCACCAATGTGGAGGACAGAAGGCTGTGGATGTACCAACACATCCCCCCGGAGAAACACCCAGACAAGGGCAACCCGCTGCCCCCACAGATCTTCAACGGAGACTGCTACTGTGGGGTAAGATAGAAGGATGGATGGATGGATGGATGTATTTCTGTCCGACTCCCCGCGACCGCAAGAACTGGTCCCATTCTACTTGTATGTGTACAAAGTAGAATGAAGACAGTTTCAAAAAATAATCTGCGGTACAACAAAAACATTTTCATCCCGAAGTTGTCTGATCTGACAGCCCGCTCCCAACCGCAGCATGAAAAATGCTGACCATGCTATGATCTCTGTCGGTCCCGAGGGATGCCCGCGGGACTTTGTAGCCTTTATTAGCTAATCTAATGTTAGCATTTAGCATATAGCCTTTGTTAGTTGGTCTAATGTTAGCATGTAGCCTGAATGGTCAGTTGGTGAAAGAGCTTGCCTAGCGGTGCTAACGTCAGCCCTCCTGTGCGCTGTGCTGAGTCGGCATGTTGCTGGGTAACCCCTGCGCCGCGTAATCCCATTGCTCCATGGGGCAGATTATCAAGGCCGCGTCCCAAATCGCACCCTATTCCCCCCCTATCCCCTTTATAGTGCACTATCTTTGGCCAGTGCCCACGGGGAATGTCTGTTGTCATTTTAGACTCAGAGGAGGTGTGTGTGTCTCCCCAGGTCCAGAACAAATTCAAGGAAACGTACAGTATTATACAGAGCCGTGAGTGCATGGAACTCCCTTCCATTTTATATAGCGCAAGTGAACAGCAATGTTAATGTTTTTTTAAATGTATGTCAATTGTAAAGTATTTTGTCTGTAATGTATTTGTTGTTATGTGTCGGACCCCAGTGAGACTAGCTGTTGCCATTGGCGTCGGCTAATGGGGATCCCAAAAAAATCGTGTGCGTGCATCAGCTATTTGTTCGCCCACAATTGCAAAATAACCCATCCGCAACCGCCGACTATATGTGAAAATCTGAGGCCCGCACCGGACCCTAACACGCAAATATAGAAAATGTTCTATAGGCTACAGTCAAAGACTACAGAACAATTTTTTGACAGGGGCTGCAGGATTTTTTTTGGGGCATGATTTCGATATGTTTCTGGTTATAATTTTAAACATGTTGGTAGGCTATTTGTTAGTCAACTTGTCTATAATTAGATACATGCAGCTTCTCGTCTGCCATTACTTGTTGCCCATAAACCCTTCCTCACCAGAATAAATGTAATAGATCGATAGAATGAATGCTTCAATCTAGTTGACATCTGTAAAGTTTTTTCCCTGTCATCTTTTGCGGAGCAAAGACGTTTAGGGACTGTGCAAAATGTTTTCAGTGCAAAATGTCCAAATGACATCAGTTTGACCGGTTGTAAGGAAATAGAAAGCTGTGTAAATGACCCAACATGTTTCTGATAAGATTTCAGGTCGGCTTCGATATTTTGTGTGGTTGAAATACTATCAGCTTCTATGATGCTTTTATGATAAAGACATCACCTCTACAGATGGTATCTAACTGAGCATTGCGTTCTCTCAAGATGCAGAAAAAAAATCTATCAAATTTCTCCACTCCAGTCCAAATTTAGCCTACATTTGGTGTATAATTTTACTGCAAGAAAGTCTTAATTCTGCAGGAGTTATTATTAAGGCTATGTGAGAGGTTATAGACCAGATTTCAGTTTCCATTTAACCCTTCTAACCAGTAGGCTACAGTTCCCTTGACATTCCTTAAAGGCCTATTTGAAGTCCCCATCTTGTGACTGTCGATTTTGTATAGCGCCTCACAATCATCACACATAACGTAGCCTGCACTGCTATCATCCTTTTTTACCACTTCACCAAATCTTTCCCAAACATTACTTTTCTGGCCTTCCCTCTTTTTTTTCCAACTCTCCTTTCGCAGCGTTAGTCTTTATTGAATTCAACTTCGACAATGCTCTCACAATGCCTTCATGGATCGACGTTAAGGTTTTCTGCCCGTTCCCAAAAGCATTATCTGGCGATTGGCCGTGTAGGCTATTTGGCGCGTGTCCAGTCAGATAAACAAGAATAACCTCAATGTAGCCTATGGATATGAATTGCACCAGAATTATACCTTTATGGATTTTTTTAAAGGTATTGTTTATTTTTATTCAACCCGCCCTTCAGCCGCGGGTCATGAGTCAACACACGCATCACTAGTGTGGGTGGTGACCAGAACTCCTCACAAGGACAGTGAAATAAAGGAAATTCGGACATTTCCCCACAAGGAAAAAGGCTTTTTTGGGGTAAGGGTTTCGGGAAGTATTGCAATATTTTTTTCATACCATAAATGAAAATGTGTTTGTGTGTGTTCCACCAGGACTATGAGGACTTCTTCCAGTCCAAGGAGAACAACACTGTGTTTACATTCCTAGGCCTCAACTCACAGCCCTCGGTAAAGGTATGACACACACACACACACACACAAACACAAACACAAACACAAACACACACACACACACACACACACACACACACACACACACACACACACACACACACACACACACACACACACAAGACTCCACTAGTTGTACAGCTACAGTGGGGGAGGAGCACTCTACAGCTACAGTGGTGGAGGAGCACTCTACAGTGGTGGAGGAGCACTCTACAGTGGTGGAGGAGCACTCTACAGTGGTGGAGGAGCACTCTACAGTGGTGGAGGAGCACTCTACAGTGGGGGAGGAGCACTCTACAGCTACAGTGGGGGAGGAGCACTCTACAGTGGTGGAGGAGCACTCTACAGTGGTGGAGGAGCACTCTACAGTGGTGGAGGAGCACTCTACAGTGGTGGAGGAGCACTCTACAGTGGTGGGCACTCTACAGTGGTGGAGGAGCACTCTACAGTGGTGGAGGAGGACTCTACAGTGGTGGAGGAGCACTCTACAGTGGTGGAGGAGGACTCTACAGTGGCGGAGGAGCACTCTACAGTGGTGGAGGAGCACTCTACAGTGGTGGAGGAGCAGACTTCCATTGTTCTCCTAGAGTGGCTGAATATGTTACTGTTCTCTACATCAGGGTTTCCCAATCTCCGTCCTGGGGCCCCCCTGGGTGCACGTTTTGTTTTTTGCCCAAAAAAAACCAAAATGTGCAGAAACCAAGGGCAAAAACCAAAACGTGCACCCAGGGGGGGCCCCAGGATAGAGTTTGGGAAACCCTGTTCTAGAGTCCTGAATATGTTGCTCTCTTCTAGACGACTCGTATCTGATTCCTGAGAATATATATTCCTCTTCTAGACGACTCGTACCTGAGTCCTGAGAATATACAGTATGTTCCTCTCTTGATATCTGACCCTGAGAAGAAACACAATGAGTCTGATTCAGTTGTCCAGCAGACATCACATGGTCTGACTGCGCATTCCAAATGCCACCGCATTCCTTCTATAGTGCACTACTTTTTATCAGGGCTCTGGTCAAACAGTGCACTATATAGGGAATAGGGTGCCATTTGGGATGAACTCATTGTCTCCTTTTCCACAGATTATCAGTAACCAGGATCATTAGATTTTCCTCCAATCACATGCCTGGTCTGTCTCCAGTCTGGCGGCTGATTGGATAACTCCATTCATTGGCTGGGATGTGATTAACAGTAGACCAGTGGGCTTTTTAATGAGGGATTCGTCCCAAATGACACCCTATTCCCTATACAGTGCACTACCTCTGACCAGGAGCCATATGACCCCTACGGCCCTATGAGCCCTGTTCAAAAGTAGTGCACTGTATAGGGAACAGGGTGTCATTTGGGACGAATCCAGGTTTGTTTGTTGATGAGGGCTTTTAATAAGGTTGATGTTGCTGACAGATAGAACAACGTGGTCTCTCTCAGGGGACTCCCGAAATAACAGGGGCCCTTATGATCCTACCGGCTTGGATACATCCTGTTCTGATCATGTATTGTGTCAATACATCCTGTTCTGATCATGTATTGTGTCGATGCATCCTGTTCTGATCATGTATTGTGTCGATACATCCTGTTCTGATAATGTATTGTGTCTATACATCATGTTCTGATCATGTATTGTGTCGATACATCCTGTTCTGATAATGTATTGTGTCTATACATCATGTTCTGATCATGTATTGTGTCGATACATCCTGTTCTGATAATGTATTGTGTCGATGCATCCTGTTCTGATCATGTATTGTGTCGATACATCCTGTTCTGATAATGTATTGTGTTGATGCATCCTGTTCTGATAATGTATTGTGTCGATACATCCTGTTCTGATCATGTATTGTGTCTATACATCATGTTCTGATCATGTATTGTGTCTATACATCATGTTCTGATCATGTATTGTGTCTATACATCATGTTCTGATAATGTATTGTGTCGATACATCCTGTTCTGATCATGTATTGTGTCGATACATCCTGTTCTGATAATGTATTGTGTTGATGCTCTTGTTGTCTATATATTTTACAGTGCTGGATCCTTGTGTATGATTGTGTGTGTATGGCTGCGTTTACACAGGCAGCCCAATTCTGATCTTTTTCCACTAATTGGTCTTTTGACCAATCATATTGCCAGTAATTGGGCAAAAGATCAGAATTGGGCATCCTGTGTAAACGCAGCCGTTCATTGACTAAGTGGCTTTGTCCTGATCCATGGGGTAGTTATTTATTTATTTATTTGACAAGGACAATGAACATCAAGTAACATTTCTGTAAATGTTATGAACACAATCAGATGGTTGCTTGTTTGATGAATTGATAGGTTTGATTGATTGGTTGCTTGGTTGATTGGTTGAGACCTTCTTCTACCTCATATCTCCTCAATAAGAGGTTAAGACAAAAAGACAGTAGTAAAGAGTAAAGGAAAGAACAATCTACAAGAACAGACAGGAGGAAGTAGTAGGAACCAATAGAATGAACTATAAAGGACCCGGGGCACCCAAACATGCGATTGACTTGTTTTAAATCAAATTTAATTATTAACTTCTTAAAATTTGGGCTTTTTTGTTGGGGCCCTATCTTTTTTCAACCTTACCATTTTGGGATTTTTCTTGCCCTTCCTTTTTCTTACCCATAATTCGCTTAACCCTTTCCTTTCAAGGATTAAAACACTTCATATGATCATTTCAATAAACTTGCTCATTGGTTTAATGACAGGTCGGGCACGGCCCCACGTGGCCCAGGGGGAGGGGGAAGGAAAAGGGGGGAAAAAAAAAGGGGGAGCAAAGAGAAGAAGGAGGAAAAGAAAAGGAAAAAGAGGGGGGAAGAGAAAGAGGGAAAAGGAAGCCGGGGAGAGGGGCCAAAGAAGCCAAAGCCAAGGCCCAAAGGAAGAAAGGGAGAGGAAGAAGGGGAAAGGAAAAAGGGGGGGGGAAAGAGGAAAACCAACCCAACCCCCCTTTCCCCCCCAAACCCCCAAAATTTTTTGAAAAGGGGGGAAAAAAAGCAAAAAGGGGGAAAAGGGGTGGGGGGGGAAAAAAAGGGGGGGGGGGGGGAAAGGGGGGGGGGGGGGGGGGGGGGGGTTTTTTTTTTTTTTTTTTTATTTTTTTTGTTTTCTTGTTTTAAACGCTGGGTACCAAAGAAGTTATAGTAGTGGGTTCCGTTTTTGTACAGCGGAAATAATTAGATGTAGTTATTCTAATTCTTTACCGCTATGTATTCTTTGGTCAGTTGTTCAGAACACTATGTAGCCGCTCTATCTATCAATAGCAGAATGTATCTCCCCTGGCAGAGTGTAGCCAGGTCATTCTGTATGCAGTCAGACCATTAAAGCTGATCTGAGGCGAACCTGGTAACATTGTGCTTCAAAGTTGGACTCATGGTTAAAATCGAGGCGGGATATGTAGTGAGCCCGTTACAGCTGTATTAGATGGGACTTTTTTAAACATTTTTGAAAATCGCAAATCTAAATAAATGTTTCTCACATTGCCATTTTCCAACCCATTGACATTATTCATTTTCGGGGGAAACCCAATTGATTCTGAGTTCGAGGGCATCATACGTGGAGGTTTATATTTTGATTGAAAAAACTATTTCTAAAAAAGTGTACTTTCAGATTTTCAGAACTCACTTCCTGAGTTTAAATCAGATCAGTCAGTATGCAGTCGCTTGCAGTGTCAGCATGCAATGTCAACAGCAAGGAGTCCCAAAGGCATAGCCCAAGACACGAGAAGATGAGGCGAGAGGCATCAGAGGAGATGGAGAGAGAGCGAATAGAGCGAACAGAGAAGAGGAAACAAAGAGAGAGCGAGAGTAGAGAGCGAGGAGAGGAAGAGAAAAAAGGGAGAGAGAGAGAGGGAAACAGACGCGAGAGAGAGAGAGACAGGAAAAAGCGGGGAGCAGACGAGGCAACCAAGAGCAAGAGGAGCGGAGAGAGAAGGACATACAAGGATGCGAAGCGAGCGACGCAGCACAAAGCGAGCGACGAGAGGAGCCGAGCGAAAAAACGGCAGAGAAGAAGAGGAAAAAAGAGAGAAGAAAGAGGAAAAGAGAGGAGAAGGGAAAGAAAAGAAAAAAAAAGAGAGCGAGAGAGAAGAAAAAGAGAGGGGAGAAATGAGAGCGAGAGAGCGAGAAGAGAGGAGAGAGAGAGGAAACAGAGGAGCAGAGAGAGAGAACGAGGAGCTGGGCAGGGAAAAAGACGAGAGCAGAGGAAAAGAGAGAGAGAGGAGCTATGAGAGAGGCAGAGGAAAAAGATGATGAGAAGAGGCAAAGAGAGAATGAGGAATAGAGCGGATGAACGAGTGTCGAAGAGAAAACCAGAGAAGAGAGGAAAAAGGAGACGGAGAGAGAAATGTAAGAGGAGAGGAGACAGAGCGAACCAGAGAGAATAGGAAGGAGAGGAGGAGGAAATAACAGCGAGCGACAGAGAATAGAGAGGAAAAAGCATGAAATTGAAAGAGAAGATTTCAGAGACAACTCTAATGAAGTCTCATCTCTCTCGCAGCGACACCTTCTCTTTCCCCCCTCTCTCTGAGCTCTTTCCCCCTCTCGCTCCTTTCCCCTCTCGCTCCTCTTCCCCCCCCCCTCTTCTCTCCTCTTCCCCCTCTCTCTCCTCTTCCCCTCTTTCTCCTCTTCCCTCTCTCTCTCTCTTCCCCCCCCCCGTCGTCCCTCTCTCCTCATTAAATGGATGGGTGAATCATTGTGTTGTTTACACATAACAGGCTTACACTCACATAGGCCTCTCTGCCCATAGACACACATACACACACACTTGTGTTCCCTCACTAAGAGACCCATTCCCTCTGAATGTAGCACCATCTTGTGTTTGATCTGTCAATGTTAACCTGACTAAAACAACATTCCTTTTGATACATGCCATTTAGATGTACACTTTAAATATATAGTAGAATCAACACTGTTTTTAATATGACAACTCTGTCTGTTCCGCCCTCCTGTGACAATCACTACGGCCTGGTTTCCCAGACCCATATTATGCAAATAGACCTGAGATTCTCCATTTGAGAATGTTTTGAAATCCAGGAACTAGGCTTAATCTGGATCTTAATCTGGATCTGGGAATCCGGCCGTATAAATGATGTTAGTTGTCTGTTCTCTGTGTGTTGTGTTGGCTTTGGCCGTGTTTGAGAGCATCAAAAGCGCAATGTATTTTAGCTAAATTGTGAGTGACGAACATGCCCTTTGACCTGGCTGACTAAACTGTCATTGATGATTCTACACCAGTGTTTTTCCCCAACTCCGGTCCTCCAGAACCCCAACAGCCCAACTCCGGTCCTCCAGAACCCCAACAGCCCAACTCCGGTCCTCCAGAACCCCAACAGCCCAACTCCAGTCCTCCAGAACCCCAACAGCCCAACTCCGGTCCTCCAGAACCCCCCAACAGCCCAACTCCGGTCCTCCAGAACCCCAACAGCCCAACTCCGGTCCTCCAGAACCCCAACAGCCCAACTCCGGTCCTCCAGAACCCCAACAGCCCAACTCCGGTCCTCCAGAACCCCAACAGCCCAACTCCAGTCCTCCAGAACCCCAACAGCCCAACTCCGGTCCTCCAGAACCCCAACAGCCCAACTCCGGTCCTCCAGAACCCCAACAGCCCAACTCCGGTCCTCCAGAACCCCAACAGTCCAACTCCAGTCCTCCAGAACCCCAACAGCCCAACTCCAGTCCTCCAGAACCCCAACAGCCCAACTCCGGTCCTCCAGAACCCCAACAGCCCAACTCCAGTCCTCCAGTACCCCCCCAACAGCCCAACTCCGGTCCTCCAGAACCCCAACAGCCCAACTCCAGTCCTCCAGAACCCCAACACTACACATTTTATATTGTAGTCCCAAACAAGCACACCTGATTCAGCTTGTCAACTAATCATCAGGCCCTCGATGAGTTGAACCAGGTATGTTTGTCCTGGGCTACAATATAAATGTGTGCTGTTGGGGGGTACTGGAAGACTGGAGTTGGGCTGTTGGGGGTACTGGAAGACTGGAGTTGGGCTGTTGGGGGTACTGGAAGACTGGAGTTGGGCTGTTGGGGGGTATGGGGGGACTGGGAGGGTTGGGCTGTTGGGGGGTACTGGAGGACTGGAGTTGGGCTGTTGGGGGGTACTGGAGGACTGGAGTTGGGCTGTTGGGGGGTACTGGAGGACTGGAGTTGGGCTGTTGGGGGGTACTGGAGGACTGGAGTTGGGCTGTTGGGGGGGTACTGGAGGACTGGAGTTGGGCTGTTGGGGGGTACTGGAGGACTGGAGTTGGGCTGTTGGGGGGTATGGAGGACTGGAGTTGGGCTGTTGGGGGGTACTGGAGGACTGGAGTTGGGCTGTTGGGGGGGGTACTGGAGGACTGGAGTTGGGCTGTTGGGGGGGTACTGGAGGACTGGAGTTGGGCTGTTGGGGGGTAATGGAGGACTGGAGTTGGGCTGTTGGGGGGTACTGGAGGACTGGAGTTGGGCTGTTGGGGGGTACTGGAGGACTGGAGTTGGGCTGTTGGGGGGTACTGGAGTTGGGCTGTTGGGGGGTACTGGAGTTGGGCTGTTGGGGGGGTACTGGAGGACTGGAGTTGGGCTGTTGGGGGGGTACTGGAGGACTGGAGTTGGGCTGTTGGGGGGGTACTGGAGTTGGGGCTGTTGGGGAGGACTGGAGTTGGGCTGTTGGGGGGTTACTGGAGGACTGGAGTTGGGCTGTTGGGGGTACTGGAGGACTGGAGTTGGGCTTTGGGGGGTACTGGAGGACTGGAGTTGGGCTGTTGGGGGGGTACTGGAGGACTGGAGTTGGGCTGTTGGGGGGTACTGGAGGACTGGAGTTGGGCTGTTGGGGTGGTACTGGAGGACTGGGAGTTGGGCTGTTGGGGGGTACTGGAGTTGGGCTGTTGGGGGGGGGGTACTGGAGTTGGGCTGTTGGGGGGTACTGGAGTTGGGCTGTTGGGGGGTACTGGAGGACTGGAGTTGGGCTGTTGGGGGGTACTGGAGGACTGGAGTTGGGCTGTTGGGGGTACTGGAGGACTGGAGTTGGGCTGTTGGGGGGTACTGGAGGACTGGAGCTGGGAACCACTGCTCTACACGAGTCTACAAAGATGATGTTGAGAAAAATAATCACCCTTTTTATTACAATGACATTGTTGTGTGTTGATAGTCCATCTGTAGATGCTCCACAGACTATCAAAATAAAACATATTACCATAGTTACCCTCAAACTCAACTCTGGACCTCGAAGCAAGTACCACTGCTAATCAGGGACTGATTTAGACCTGGGACACCAGGTGGGTCCAATTCATTATCAGGCTGAACAGAACCAGCAGGCTCCGGACCTCGTAGGGTCAGAGTTGAGTACCCCTGGCATAGTTGATCCCCCAAAACGTGAGCGATCACTTGCCATCGACTATAATGCAATGTGTAAATATGTCTAAAGGGTACTCTAAAACACTCCACACCAACTCATATTACATCAGAATCCCATTCTGAATTATATCTCTGCATTGCATTTTATGTGTTTTCCCACTGTGCATATAAAGCTGTTTTATGTTTGTTTGTTTGTTACAAAAAGGGAACGGTTGAATCACTATATTGGTGCAAGCATTTGTTTATCCATCTTTGGACTTTTAAAGTAATGATATACACTGAGTGTACAAAACATTAAGAACACCTGCTCTTTCCATGACATAAATAATATGCCATTTAGCAGACGCTTTTATCCAAAGCGACTTACAGTCATGCGTGCATACATTTTATTTTGTGTATTTTGTGACATAAACTGACCAGGTGAAAGCTATGATCCCTTATTGATGTCACTTGTTAAATCCACTTTAATCAGTGTAGATGAAGGGGAGGAGACAGGTTAAAGAAGGCTACTTAAGCCTTGAGACAATTGAGACATGGATTGTGTATGTGTGCCATTCAGAGGGTGAATGGGCAAGACAAAAATGTTAATACCTTTTGAATGGGGGTGCCAGGTGCACCGGTTTGTGTCAAGAACTGCAACGCTGCTGGGTTTTCCACGCTCAACAGTTTTCCCTGTGTATCAAGAATGGTCCACCACCCAAAGGAAATCCAGCCAACTTGACACAACTGTGGGAAGCATCGGAGTCAACATGGGCCAGCATCCCTGTGGAACACTTTCGACACATTGTAGAGTCCACGCCCTGACGAATTAAGGCTGTTCTGAGGGCAAAAGGGGGGTGCAACTCAATATTAGGAAGGTGTTCTTAATGTTTTGTACACTCAGTGTATATAGCCTACGCCTACCCCATACAGTACTATAACTTATAAATGCCTCATGAGCTTAGTTCGACTATCGTACCCCATCAGAACCCAAAATACCCCACCAGAACCCAAAATACCCCATCAGAACTCAAAATACCCCATCAGAACCCAAAATACCCCATCAGAACTTGTTTTTACTGCTGTGTTTGTAAACAATGTAATTGTAAACAAACTCTGTAACACTTCAAAACATGGTTAACCCTAAAGCACCGACGCGTAAAGAAACGTCAATTTCCTTCTGAAATTGTAGGACTTTGTCAAGTCAACTAGTTACCGACAACAACAAAAAAACATTTGCGATAATTTCTGTGTTATTATGGAGGAATGGAAAATAATCTCTCTTTCGTATGCTAGTGGTGCATGGCTATGTTGAAAATGTTGACTCAACGGTAAAAACTAATATTAAAGGTAAACCACCACCAAATTTGGCACTTGAGGTGGACGTATGTATCTCGTGATGATGAAAGCTGCCGTTGTGGTTCTCTGACAAACGGTTTTAGTGAATACTTTTAATGATCTGATTATTATAGAATTATTTCATTTTATTTTATATCTAGTATTTTATATCCAGTTTGTATTATTTATTTTGGATCGAGCGACGCGGATAGCCACAGTGCTATGACCGCTAGATTTTGTCCCTGGATCCTTTTACAGTTTTTTACAATCACTTTGGCACGAATTTCAGAACCTTGACGTCATTTTTCAATGGTAAGGACCCTATGCTATCCGGGTGCAAAAGTAAAGGATATCACTACGCTACTTCCTGAAGCCATAAACCAAAATCCACAGACGGATACTGTTATAGTACATGTGGGATTTAATGACACTAAGTTGGCTAGCGCTGAACTGCTTAAAAGTGACTTCATGGAACTAATTGCAAAACTGAAATACCTAAACAAACGTCCCATTATATCGGGTCCCATACCCACGATGAGACGTGGTTACGGTAGAGTCAGTAGGTTGCGATCGCTTCAGGTCTGGCTAAAGAGCTATTGTCACTCTGTCAATGTTGTCTTTATTGATAACTTTGACACTTTTTGGAAAGTGAAAATATTCTACAAAGAAGACGGAATTCACCCAAACTATCTCGGGGCTTAAATACTGCAAGGCCATTTTAAGGAGAGACTCTGAGAGACTGACTGGGATATAACCCACACATCAAACTGTTTCTGATGTTAAAGTCAAGGAAATCTACATTATCTTAATTTCAAAAGGATTTAAACAGACACCAAATAGATGCAGCCGCAGGCCCATCGATAACCTAATTTATATTCCTATGAAATCTACTGACTTACTTAATGATCAAGTTTATAACGACCTGGTTAGGGTAAATATGGACACCCCTGCTGTTTTTAAGTCTCGCAAAGGGCTGGGTTTGTTACATTTAAATGTGCGAAGTATGATGTCAAAGATGGACTTTATCGATATCTGGATGCATGACACGAACACAGACATTCTTGTTTTATCAGAGACTTGGTTAAATGATTCGATCATGGATGTTGACATTGACATTGCTAATTACACCATTTGTAGATGTGACAGGTAGAGAAAATGTGGAGGGGGTGGGGGGTGATGTATGTGAAATCCACTTTTGTAGCATCATGTGTTCTTAATATCACTATACCCCAGAAATGTGAAATCCTGGTTTTAGATGTGACCATGAGCCAAAACGTGCATGTATTTGTTGCTGGAGTGTATAGGCCTCCAGCTGCTTTGGTACCATAGCTGAGCATTTCAAACCTTCTCTATAATCTGAACTGGTGGTCATAGGTGACTTTAACCTGGACTGGCTGACACCTATCTCAGATAACTTTAAGAACATTTTATCTTGATCTTAAATATAACCCAGCTAATCACAAAACCCACCCGGTTAAATGTGAAAAATCTAGATAGATCCTCATTATTAGATTTAATTCTCAAAAATAACCCCCATAAGTACATGTCTTTTGGTGTGTTTGCTAGTGACCTTAGTGATCATTGTCCTACAGCCTGTATTAGAGATACTAGACAGCATCATTCTGATCCCCGTATTATTAGGAAGAGACATTTTTTAAACTTTTCTCCCCAAGCGTTTATGCATGACTTGTACTTTTCTGAACTTTCCACCATCAAGCGTATACCCTACCCTGAATTAGCTCTTGAGCATTTCTCATCTATTTTTATTTTATATCACTGGCAGATTAACACACTCCTTTTAAACGCTATAGACTAAAACATTGATCAAATCCCTGGCTTTCTACAGAACGTTCAGATATCTTTAGAACAAGAAATCATGCCTGGGCGAAAGCTAGACTAACTGATGCTGTTGTGGACTGGCAGCTTTTCAGGCAACTGAGAAATAAATGCACGTCCTTAGTTTCAAAGGCTAAATCAAGCTACATCCTAAGTTCTATCGCTGACTCTGCTGGTGATCCATCTAAATTTTGGAAAACAGTTAAGTCGCTAAAGCGTGGAAATTCCTTTCCTTCCCTACCCAAGCAAGTTATACTGAACTCCGACATCATTATTGAAAGAAAAAAAAAGAGATAGGTCATGCTTTTAATCAAAATGTTACGTCCGCTGTTTATTTGTTTGAAATAAATGTTGGTTTAATAGACCCGGGTCAGTCCTTAAACTGCCCCGTCCCTCTCCCAGCCGCTAGTCCAGTTGATAAAGGACCAGACGACCCCCAGTGAATCCTTGTACTCTCTGGAGCAACTGTCTCCTTCTGATGTATTGCAACCACTACTTATGATTGATGTAAAAACATCTGCTGGGGCTGATATGCTTGATCCCTTCTCATTACAGCTTTCTGCTCTGTTGATTGTGGAAGCATTAACATATTTTTTACTTGACAATTATATTGAGTACTATCCCTACAGTTTGGAAGGCGGCCCAGGTGCTTCCTCTACATAAAGGTATTTATAGACGATAATTATTTATAATTATCGCCTATACATTTAGGCGAGTGATCGAAATAATTATCGTCCCATTTCCAAACTCTCTTGCCTAGCAAAAAAATCCTGGAATCATTGATTAGTACTCAGCTTAGATCCCTTTTAAATGCTACATCTTTTCTGAATGTAAAACAGTCAGTGTTCAGACCAGGTCATAGAACCATCTCTGCTACTTCTATGGTTTTAAATGACATCATCAATTGTTTAGATAGATGAAGAAACACTGTGCTGCCCTCTTCATTGACCTGTCCAAGGCATTCGACACAGTGGATCACACCTTACTTATTCAGAAACTCTCTACGATTGGCTTAGATTCAGAAACTCTCTACGATTGGCTTAGATCGGGCTGCTTGTAGCTGGTTTGAGAATGATTTAAAAGACAGAACACAGTGTGTACTTGCAAACACACAGCTTTCACCTGGATTCGCCTGGTCAGTCTGTAATGGAAAGAGCAGGTGTTCCTAATGTTTTGTATACTCAGGTCGTACCAGGAACGTCAGATTAGCTCAATCATCAATTTCTCAGCCTCTGAGTATCACAGAAACGCATCACTTTGAATAAATAACAGAACAATTTTCGTGACAAGTTGCTATGGATGAAATTGATCAAAATAACTGTTCAAAAAAGGAAAAACATTTTTATTCAAATTTGACTATAAATGTTCAAATGTTAACATGTATGCTTATTTTGGGGATTTTAAACCATTAACTTCTGTTATAAAATGTTAATGAAATAAAAAGTGTTATTGTTTGACAGAAAGTGTCATTTTTCCATCATTTCTAATTTGGGGTAAAAAATGTCCCCCTGTTGGGGCTTTTAGGGTTAAAACTATAATGACCCCTGTTGGGGCTTTTAAGGTTAAAACTATAATGACCCCTGTTGGGGCTTTTAAGGTTAAAACTATCATTCTGATCTCATGGATGGTCAGTCCTTGCATCCATCGATCTGTCTATGCATTTGAGAGTGGTTACATTTCTCCAGTTCCATCCCATGAGATGTCTAACAAAACAAGTGGTGGGGTGACTGTTTCAATGTTTTTCGAAACCCCAGATTGCCCCTTGAATTTCTGCAGTTTTGATGTGATTTTGTGATGTGATGGGTTTCCTGTATGTGTGTGTTTTAGTGCTGAGTGATCTCATCTACTGTGGACAAACCCAAGTTGAGTTCCTTCCTTTTCTCCAGTAGGTTAAATGTAGAACGAGACTAGTAGTACTTTCTATTTCCTTCTGGTTAAACCTTTTTTTATGACTACACCAAAACATCTGGTCACTAGTCCAAAATACTTTTTTCAAAATCAGGATACAATTTGACCATGACGCTATTAACTAGAAATTACAGTTTTATTTGTGAGCTCAGTGTAGTTAATCAATCATTGAGGGAGGAGTCACTGACTGGGAGTACAGATGAAAACAGCTCGGGGTCAAAGAATTCAACAGCTTACTTTACACCTCGTCATTATGGATACAGACACAGGCTTTCTTTGGTTCCATCAGGTAACGTCATGACAACTGATACACCGAAATGTTCTTGCCACGTTACAATGAAATGTGTCTAGAACATTGATATCTTATATTCTGAGAACATGGCAACCATGTTTTATGTACAGTACCAGTCAAAAGTTTGGACACACCTACTCATTCAAGGGTTTTTCTTAATTTTTTACTATTTTTTACATTGTAGAATAATAGTGAAGACATCAAAACTATGAAATAACACATATGGAATCATGTAGTAACCAAAAAAAGTGTTAAATAAATAAAAATATATTTCATATTTGAGATTCTTCAAATAGCCACCCTTTGCCTTGATGACAGCTTTGCACACTCTTGGCATTCTCTCAACCAGCTTCATGAGGTTGTCACCTGGAATGCATTTCAATTAACAGGTGTGCCTTCTTAAAAGTTAATTTGTGGAATTGATTTCCTTCTTAATGCGTTTGAGCCAATCAGTTGAGTTGTGACAAGATTGGGGGGATATACAGAAGATAGCCCTATTTGGTAAAAGACCAAGTCCATATTATGGCAAGAACAGCTCAAATAAGCAAAGAGAAACGACAGTCCATCATTACTTTAAGACATGAAGGTCAGTCAATACGGAACATTTCAAGAACTTTGAACGTTTCTTCAAGTGCAGTCGCAAAAACCATCAAGCGCTATGATGAAACTGGCTCTCATGATTACCGCCACAGGAAAGGACGACCCAGAGTTACCTCTGCTGCAGAGGACAAGTTCTTTAGAGTTACCAGCCTCAGAAATTGCAGCCCAAATCAATGCTTCACAGAGTTCAAGTAACAGACACATCTCAACATCAACTGTTCAGAGGAGAATCAGGCCTTCATGGTCAAATTGCTGCAAAGAAACCACTACTAAAGGACACCAATAAGAAGAAGAGACCTGCCTGGGCCAAAAAAACACGAGCAATGGACATTAGACCGGTGGAAATTTGTTCTTTGGTCTGGAGTCCAAATTGGAGATTTTTGGTTCCAACCGCCATGTCTTTGTGAGACACGGTGTGGGTGAACGGATGATCGCCGCATGTGTAGTTCCCACCGTAAAGCATGGAGGAGGAGGTGTTATGTACATTATCTATCAGACAGTACATTATCTATCAGACAGTACGGTACCTAGAGCGGAGCGACTTACAACAAGTGCATTCCAATTAGGATGAGGATGAAACCACCATATAATAGGAGTCACAAACCAAACCTTCCTCAAAACAAATGAGTTAGTCACCATAAAGATACAGCAGAGGAACTCAATTCATCACTCACACCCCCATATAATCAGATTAACTTCCCAGCTAACAATTCTACCCGTAATGTTCCCTTAATGTTTCAGTGTCCCGTTTTCCATTAGTTAGGGGAACATTCAATCTGTTAGCAAAAACCTTCCGAGAACCTTTTTAGCATGTTTTGTTGTAAGAGTTAGGAGAACATTCCCTTAGTGTCAAACAGAACATACCCAGAACGTGGTTGCCATGTTCTCAAAATAAACAATATTCATGTTCTAGACATTTTTCATGGGATGTTGCAAGAACATTCATGTTTCCAGTTTTCTGTGGGTTAGGAGAATATTCCATCAACATCCCAGCAAACACACACAGCACTCATTCACACATCAGTGGCATGCCATGGCAGAGCTTCTGGAATGTTTGGCATTGATCTGTTCCAAGACGGCGTAGCAGTGCGGTCGTGGTTTCTGTAGTGTCCTCATGTAAATAGCCTGTTTTTTGTATTTTTGTATTTTTCGTATATATTTCTCAATCTGTTGTTTCTTCACACATTTTTATCCAGAACCTCTGGCTGAAACTAGCCAGCTAGCCAGCTAACTAGCTACTTGCTATTAGCCACCGTTAGCGGTCTTCACCATTGTCTGTGGCCTGCACTACCTACCATCCAGCTCTAGCCTGGACAATTATCAGCCAGTCTGCACAGCGCGCTATCGAGCCAGAGCATATCGGATTTTCTGCCTGAATCACTGGACCTTAACACCGGATCATTGCAACTAGCTAGCTGCAACCGAATGGCTGTTGTCGTTGCTGGCTAATCACCACTGTCCTGGAGCTAACCCCAGTTAGCCTTGAGCTAGCCTCGAGCCAAGCCCATCTCCCGGCTATCTACCTCTCTGTCAACCGGACGGGACCTCCTGGTGTTGACACGGAGCCCCACCGATCCATCACGACTGGTCTGCCGACGTAATCGTCTGATGTGGTTTCAACAGGCTTCCCGTTGCGATGACCATGAAGATCCATCTGCTTGCCCCGGCCCGCTAGCACACGCAATCAACAGCCGTGCCTCCAGCTCGCCTGTAGCGTAGCAGCCACTGAACTGCTCCCGGACTTACTTATTGCTGTTCACTGGACCTTATGATCACTCAGCTACACAGCTGATGCCTGCTGGACTGTTCCTTTATACGGTACCCTGTCCTGTTTAGCCTCAGCTCAAACTTTCGTCGCCATTACCAGATGTTGTCTTAGCTCTCGAATAGCACCTGTGACTGCTTTATGCCTCTCTCCCATGTCAATATGCCTTGCCTATTGCTGTTTCGGTTAGTTCTAACTGTACTTTTTCAATGTAGAGCCCCCAGTCCTGCTCAACCTGTCTCAGATAGATCCTTTGTCCCACCCACCACACACGCAGACACCGGCTCAATCAGTGCCTCCAGTGATGCTATCTATTTCATCTTTACCCAACGCTTAGGTTTACCTCCACTGTACTCATATCCTTCCATATCCTTGTCTGTACATAATGCCCTGAATCTATTCTACAATGCCCAGAAATCTGCCCCTTTTTTTCTCTGTACCTAACACATTAGAAGATCAGTTCTTAAAGCCTTTAGCCGTATCCTTATTCTACTCCTCCTCTGTTCCTCTGGTGATGTAGAGGTTAACCCAGGCCCTGTAGCCCCCAGTATCACTCCTGCTCCCCAGGCGCTATCATTTGTTGACTTCTGTAACAGCAAAAGCCTTGGTTTCTTGCATGTTAACATCAGAAGCCTCCTCCCTAAGTTTGAGTTATTCACTGCGTTAGCACACTCTGCCAACCCTGATGTTCTAGCAGTGTCTGAATCCTGGCTTAGGAAGGCCACCAAATATTCTGAAATGTCCATTCCAAACTACAACATTTTCCGTCTAGATAGAACTGCCAAAAGGGGGCGGAGTTGCAATCTACTGTAGAGAGAGCCTGCAGAGCTCTATCATACTATCCAGGTCTGTGCCCAAACAGTTTGAGCGTCTACTTCTAAAAATGCACCTTTCCATAAATATCTCTCACTGTTGCCTCTTGCTACAGACCCCCCTAAGTCCCCAGCTGTGCCCTGAACACCATATGTGAATTGATTGCCCCCCATCTATCCTCAGAGTTGTAATTGCTTGGTGACCTAAACTGGGATATGCTTAACACCCCGGCAATCCTACAATCCAAACTAGATGCCCGCAGTCTCACACAAATTATCAAGGAACCTACCAGGTACAACCCTAAATCCGTTAACATGGGCACCCTCATAGATATCATCCTGACTAATTTACCCTCTAAATACACCTCCGCTGTCTTCAAAGTCAATGGAGAATAAGAGCACCTCCTCCCAGCTGCCCACTGCACTGAGGCTAGGAATCACTGTCACTACCGATAAATCTACGATAATCAAAAATTTCAACAAGCATTTTGCTACAGCTGGCCATGCTTTCCACCTGTCTACCCCTACCCCGGCCACCAGCTCTGCACCCTCCGCTGCAACTTGCCCATGCCCCCGCCCACTTCTCCTTCACCCAAATTCAGATAGCTGATGTTCTGAAAGAGCTGCAAAATCTGGACCCCTACAAATCAGCTGGGCTAGACAATCTGGACCCTTTCTTTCTAAAATTAGCTGACGAAATTGTCGCAACCCCTATTACCAGCCTGTTCAACCTCTCTTTCGTATCGTCTGAGATCCCCAGAGATTGGAAAGCTGCCGCGGTCATCCCCCTCTTCAAAGGGGGTGACACTCTAGATCCAAACTGTTACAGACCTATATCCATCCTGCCCTGCCTTTCGAAAGTATTTGAAAGCCAAGTTAACAAACAGATCACCAACTATTCGAATCCCACCGTACCTTCTCCGCTATGCAATCTGGTTTCCGAGCTGGTCATGGGTGCACCTCAGCCACGCTCAAGGTCCTAAACAATATAATAACCGCGATCGATAAAAGACAGTACTGTGCAGCCGTCTTCATTGACCTGGCCAAGGCTTTTGACTCTGTCAATCACTGCATTCTTATTGGCAGACTAAATAGCCCTGGTTTCTCAAATGACTGCCTCGGCTGGTTCACCAACTACTTCTCAGATAGAGTTCAATGTGTCAAATCGGAGGGCCTGTTGTCTGGACCTCTGGCAGTCTCTATAGGGGTGCCACAGGGTTAAATTCTCGGGCCGACTCTATTCTCTGTGTATATCAATGATGTCGCTCTTGCTGCTGGTGACTCTCAGATCCACCTCTACGCAGACGACACCATTTTGTATACATCTGGCCCTTCATTGGACACCAAACGAGCTTCAATGCCATACAACACTCCTTCCGTGGCCTCCAACTGCTCTTAAATGCTAGTAAAATTAAATGCATGCTCTTCAATCGAACGCTGCTTGCACCCGCCTGCCCAACTAGAATCACTACTCTCGGCGGGTCTGACTTAGAATATGTGGACAACTACAAATACCTAGGTGTCTGGTTAGACCGCAAACTCTCCTTCCACTCACATTAAGCATCTCCAATCCAAAGTTAAATCTAGAATCGGCTTCCTTTTTCGCAACAAAGCCTCCTTCACTCATGCTGCTAAACATGCTCTCGTAAAACTGACTATCCTACCGATCCTTGACTTCGGTGATGTCATTTACAAAATAGCTTCCAACACTCTTCTCAGCAAATTGGATGTAGTCTATCACAGTGCCATCCGTTTTGTCACCAAAGCCCCATATACTACCCACCATTGTGACCTGTACGCTCTCGTTGGCTGGCCTTCACTACATATTCGTCTCCAAACCCACTGGCTCCAGGTAATCTATAAATCACTTCTAGGCAAATCCCCGCCTTATCTTAGCTCATTGGTCACCATAGCAACATCCACCCGTAGTATGCGTTCCAGCAGGCATATCTCACTGGTCTTCCCCAAAGCCAACACCTCCTTTGGTCGCCATTCCTTCCAGTTCTCTGCTGCAAATGACTGGAACGAACTGCAAAAATCTCTGAAGCTGGAGACACTTATCTCCCTCACTATCTTTAAGCATCAGTTGTCAGAGCAGCTTACCGATCACTGCACCTGTACACAGCCCATCTGTAATTAGCCCACCCAACTACCTCATCCCCATATTGTTATTTACATTGTTATTTATTTTGCTAATTTGCACCCCAGTATCTCTATTTGCACATCATCTTCTGCACATCTATCACTCCAGTGCTAATACTAAATTATAATTGTAATTATTTTGCACTATGGCCTATTTATTGCCTTACCTCCATAACTTACTACATTTGCACACACTGTATATAGATTTTCCATTGTATTATTGACTGTACGTTTTGTTTATTCCATATGTAACTCTGTGTTGTTGTTGTTTTTATCACACTGCTTTGTTTTATCTTGGCCAGGTCGCAGTTGTAAATGAGAACTTGTTCTCAACTGGCTTACCTGGTTAAATAAAGGTGAAATAAAAATAAATAAAAATTGACCCTAGTCTTAGGTTTGGTGAGATGCAGAAAATGTTCCACTTCCACTTTCAAAGTACAGCAAAAAAACTCTAACCCCAGTTTTGCATTCTGAAGAAAATATGAAAATATGCATTCAAAAAATATGCATGTTATGCATCCTACAATCACAGAAAGCTACAATCATAGACTGTATGCTATCCAAGCACTTTAATACATTTTAGCTTCGGCGCCACTTAGCGGCAATAGATTAAATTAAAAACACGTCAGTCGACCGACACATATTAAAATTATGCAAATAAACGTTTAATGTCTTGCATGAACTGTGTAATTTCAAATATGTTAAACGAATAATATATTTCGATTCTACAATGGAAATTGTACAAACGTCTGTTTTCTTAGCCGTTACTATTAGACAGGCAGAATCATGACCACCTACTTCTCGGGTCCTTTTGCCCTTAAATGAATGTCGCTGACTGCATGACGTTCTCTTTACCCGCTGTCAGAGAGGAGATTGGGTGGGTTTCTGCATCTCACCAAATAATCTGTTGGATTTATCAAACATCGTTTGTTGAAAATTCACCACAGTCACTTTATCATCATGAATACTAACGTTTCTTTCATGTTTGATCAATATTGCAGAAGTTTAGGTCCCCCATCCATCGCTAATCTACAATGGCCGAGGAAGGGTAAGTGTGGCTGTTCTACTCGCAGTTTAGCTCAGAACCAAGGCTAGCTAGCGAACAAATGTGAACGTTTCTTAGTTTAATTGCCTTAAGTGGTGGTTTGTTCCCAAAAAATATAATTTCCATGCTTGTACGTGCACTTCCAGAACTCTAGACAACACTGGAATATCCGTACCTGGAGTCCCCCAGCTAATTTAGCTAGCTATCTAATGTATGGGTTTTAGTCCGGTGGCTGCAACCAAGTAACCGTTAACTATTTATATGTGAATATAGCTGCATCGTCAACGGAGTAGTTAGTTAGTTCCCGGCGATTGTGTGATGATTTACTTTCTTTAGTCGGATACCCCTTCACTCTAAATTATGAGTGAGATCCCCTATCTGACACGCCGGGAGATTGCGCACATTCAATCCGGCGCACTAGCATCTTTACCGGTCAGTTGTAGCCAACTAACTCTTGTACCCCCTCTCCTTTCCCACTCGTGTCCCCACCTCCTCTCCCGTCTTTCTCCTCTCCCGTCTTTCCCCTCTCCCCACCTCCTCTCTTGTCTTCTCCGGACTCCCCTGTCTTGCCTTGACCTCTCCCCCCTCAGCATCGCTGCCGGAGGTGTAATGGATGTCAACACCGCTCTCCCTGAGGTGCTCAAGACCGCACTCATCCACGACGGTCTGGCCCGCGGTATCCGCGAGGCCGCCAAAGCGCTGGACAAGTGAGTCCGAACATTTCTGGTCACTGTGTGGCCTAAATGGCACCCCTTTCATTCCATGTGTAGTGGGCTGGCACATAGTCGACTGCTGTTGGGCAGAGCCCTATGTAGGGAATAGGGTGTCATTTGGGATACACAGAATTTCGGGTGTGTCTTTTTACTGCTGTGTTCTATTAGCTTGCAAAGTGTGGTGAAGTATGGCTGATAGTTGGGTTCCCTCTACTGAATCCTGTGAACTGCCATTGTTACCCCAAATCTGACATACCTCTGTCCCAAATGGCACTGTATTCCCTAGCTAGTGCACTACTTTTGAATGGAGTGTTCTATACTAGGGAATAGGGTGTCATTTGGGAGGTAAACACTGGTGATAGATGCAGTTACATTTTGGGATATTATTTTCTACACTGTATCGTTTTGACAATATCGTAACATTTTTTAATTCTGTTTTTTTAGATCAGCTTTAATATTGCAGATTGTAACTTCCCTCAATGTAATTGTCTGCATCACTTCCAATCCCCCATGTTTGTTTTTTTCACATATATCCTTTAAAAATATATTTCCCTTTATTACTTTCCAACCCCACCATCCCTTCCCTAATTGGAGTAAACTAGTGAACAACAATGCTTAGGCCTCTACTTCCAGCTTATACATACTATATACATTTTATGGACACAGTCAATAATTATATTTTGTTTGTTTTTTTACTCCTGAACTTCCTCCGATCATTTTCATGATGTCCATCCGGTTTGCTTCTATATGCCATATCTTTCTAACTGTGCTCTTTCACAAAAGCTCACAATATATAACCTACATACTTATTATGGACACAGCATGTCTTACACTAGTTATCTTGTTGTTATGAAAATGTATGCACTCAATAACTGTAAGTCGCTCTGGATAAGATAATATGTAATCGTGAGGTCCCTGGCAATTCCCTGACATAGTTGGCTAGTTATGTTCCTTATGTTAACCGCGCCCCTCTCCTGTGTCAAGGCGTCAGGCCCACCTCTGTGTCCTTGCGGCCAACTGTGACGAGCCCATGTACGTCAAGCTGGTGGAAGCCCTCTGCGCTGAGCATCAGATTAACCTCATCAAGGTATGGCGCCGGGGATTGGTGGTGGTGTGTGGGTGGGGACGTGTAGGGGTTACACCAATGGTGTGTGTGTGAATGACCAAAAGCAGGAACCAGTGTGTTTCTGCAAGTAGATAGTAGGTTGTTGTTATGGTGATGAACAAGGGTGCCATGATGTTACTGGATGGTGTAGGAGATGTCTTACGTCAGATTAATTTATGGTTCTACTGAACACTTCATACTGCCATTGTTGCCCAACTTATTACTGAGATCCAGACAACACTGGACCCGTCCCTAATGGCTCACTACTCGATATAGTGCACTACTTTTGACCAGAGCTCTATGGGGCCCATGTCGAAAGTAGTACACTATGTAGGTTACTGTTTGGGGAGGAACAACCACTGTTAAGACTTGCTACTACTGCGCTATGGAGCTACTAGGTTGTAGCGCAGCTCTTCAAATCTCCTGTATTGAATCCTTCAATCTTTTCTCCTCCCTGTTTCTCCTCCTTTACCTCTTCCCTGTCCACCAGGTTGATGACAACAAGAAGCTGGGCGAGTGGGTCGGTTTGTGTAAGATCGACCGTGAGGGCAAACCCCGTAAGGTAGTGGGCTGCAGCTGTGTCGTGATCAAGGTAAAAAACCACTGGCCTGTGATCTTCTGGAAACACCTGGGAGAGGGAGCTGAAGGGATGATGTCGGAAGGGATTATGGAAGGGCTTGGAATTGTGGTGTACAGAGTTATGAGGGTTGAATGTCCACTGTGCGATCAGAGCTGTTTGTGCCAGTCGAGTGCAGGTGCTGTGCTATCGGTGCCATGCAGCTGCTTGTCCTATACATCTGGCCAGAGTGTCTGCCAGGGTACGAGCCCCGACGCCTCACTGTGGTGCCTGGGGTCCCAATGAATGGCTACATTTACCACCTACCTTTATCATACTGACCAACAACGTACAGTGCATTTGGAAAGTATTCAGACCCCTTTACTTTTTTTGTTACGTTACAGCTTTATTCTAAAATGGATTAAATTGTTTTTTTCCCCTCATCAATCTGCACACAATACCCCATAATGACAAAGCAAAAACAGGTTTTTAGAAATGTTTGCAAATGTATTAAGAAATAAACATTTACATAAGTATTCAGACCCTTTACTCGGTACATTGTTGAAGCACCTTTGGCAGCGATTACAGCCTCTAGTCTTCTTGGGTATGACGCTACAAGCTTGGCACACCTGTATTTGGCGAGTTTCTCCCATTCTTCTCTGCAGATCCTCTCAAGCTCTGTCAGGTCTCTCCGGAGATGTTTGATCTGGCTCTGGCTGGTCCACTCAAGGACATTCAGAGACTTGTCCCGAAGCCGCCACTCTGTTTTCTTGGCTGTGTGCTTGGATCGTTGTCTTGTTGGAAGGTGAATCTTCACCCCAGTCTGAGGTCCTGAGCACTCTGGAGCAGATTTTCATCAAGGATCTCTCTGTACTTTGCTCCGTTCATCTTTCAAACTCCAAGCGGGCTGTCATGTGCCTTTTACTGAGGGGCTTCCGTCTGATTGGTGTAGTGCTGCGGAAATGGTTGTCCTTCTGGAAGGTTCTCCCTTCTCCACAGAGGAGCTCTGTCAGTGACCATCGGGTTCTTGGTCACCTCCCTGGCCAAGGCCCTTCTCCCCCGATTGCTCAGTTTGGCCGGGTGTCCAGCTCTAGGAAGAGTGGTGGTGGTTCCAAACTTCTTCCATTTAAGAATGATGGAGGCCACGGTGTTCTTGGGGACCTGCAATGCTGCAGAAATGTTTTGGTACCCTTCCCCAGATCTGTGCCTCGACACAATCTTGTTTTGAAGCTCTACGGACAATTCCTTTGACCTCATGGCTTGGTTTTTGCTCTGACATGCACTGTCAACTGTGGGACCGTTATATAGACAGTTGTGTGCCTTTCCAAATCATGTCCAATCAATTTAATTTACCACAGATGGACTCATATCAAGTTGTAGAAAAATCTCAAAGATGATCAATGGAAACAGGATGCACCTGAGCTCAATTTCGAGTCTCATAGCGAAGGGTCTGAATACTTATGTAAATAAGGTATTTGTTTTTTATTTGTAATAAATGTACACATTTCTACGCCTATTTTCGCATTGTCATTATGTGGTTTTGATGAATAAATAAATAAATTGAATCCATTTAGAATAAAGCTGTAACGCAACAATGTGGAAAAAGTCACGCGGTCTGAATGCACTGTATGTCTATATTCCCTTCCTAAGGGATAGAGTTCAATTTGGGACCGTAAACTGTCTTGTAGCTAGCGTCCTGTGTAACACTTTCTGTACAAATGTCGTCCCCCCCCCCTGCAGGACTATGGCAAGGAGTCTCAAGCCAAGGATGTGATTGAGGAGTACTTCAAGGCCAAGAAATGAGGTGTTTTTCAATAAAAGCTTGTGGAAATTAAAGTTTCTTTCTGGAGTTTTATTAAAGGAAAGGTTCACCCATTTTTGAAAATGCTATCATTCCCTGGGTCATTTTAATGTTTTTCGTGTGTGTCTTGAGTTATTGGCGTTCAAGCAGGCAGAACTCCGGCTGGTATGACGTAGCACTGTGGTAACTTCCAGTGGTGAGAAACTAACAGGACTTTTAGATCGTGAAAACGTCCATCATACATGTGACATTTCAATACTGACTGACGTCAGGAATCCAAATAGTAGGGTTTTAATGCCTACAAAACCAGGAGCACAACATTATCCTGCAACCTTTCCCCATGTCTGTGTGCAATATAACCCTACTATTTGGATTCATGCTTAATCTCATCTCTTCCGCATTCTTATCGATGCCCCATGGTGGCACTTTGAACTCTGAACCAGTCAAACCCTCCTTATACAGTATATATATATATATATATCTCCTTTCTCAAGTTCATAGAGCTATGGATGCAAGGCCATACCAACCATGAGATCAAATTTGATTGATCGTTTTGTTAACCATGTTTTGAAGCTATACATAATTTTACAATGACATAGCTTACTAACAATGGAAGAAAACAATATTTTGAGTTCTGATTGGGTACGACAGTTGATTTGAGATCATGAGGCCTATTCTTCCAAGAATCAATGGATGTACCAATCCCAGAGGACCCCTTTTTTATACGAATGCTTGCACCGATATGGATAATTCAACCATTCCTATCCTCTTTTGTAAAAGACAAAACTTATTTTGTTTAAAAGGAAACCACACTGCCGTTGTAAGTGCGGGTCTGCCACGTAGGCTACATCTGAGGTAAGGATTGGTCTGGATATTACATTCATTTAGATTTATTGGACACACATGCACACGTGTGTGTGCACGTGCAGACGTACACACGCAGAAAGAGCAGTCAGACACAAACATACAAACACCTCACAGAGAAGTCCAGAGAGTGAGGTGTGCTTCCTGCTGGTGAGACTGTAAACCTCATCAGTTCTTACAGATCTACTACAGACACCCTCCATATAGATCTCTGTTCTTCCTGATAACACCCTATATATAGATCTCTGTTCTTCCTGATAACACCCTAAATATGGATCTCTGTTCTTCCTGATGACACCCTCCATATAGATCTCTGTTCTTCCTGATAACACCCTCGATATGGATCTCTGTTCTTCCTGATGACACCCTCTATAGATCTCTGTTCTTCCTGATAACACCCTATATATAGATCTCTGTTCTTCCTGATAACACCCTAAATATGGATCTCTGTTCTTCCTGATGACACCCTCCATATAGATCTCTGTTCTTCCTGATGACACCCTCCATATAGATCTCTGTTCTTCCTGATGACACCCTCCATATAGATCTCTGTTCTTCCTGATGACACCCTAAATATAGATCTCTGTTCTTCCTGATGACACCCTCCATATAGATCTCTGTTCTTCCTGATGACACCCTAAATATAGATCTCTGTTCTTCCTGATAACACCCTCCATATGGATCTCTGTTCTTCCTGATGACACCCTCTATAGATCTCTGTTCTTCCTGATAACACCCTCCATATGGATCTCTGTTCTTCCTGATGACACCCTCCATATGGATCTCTGTTCTTCCTGATAACACCCTCCATATGGATCTCTGTTCTTCCTGATAACACCCTCCATATGGATCTCTGTTCTTCCTGATAACACCCTCCATATGGATCTCTGTTCTTCCTGATAACACCCTCGATATGGATCTCTGTTCTTCCTGATGACACCCTCCATATGGATCTCTGTTCTTCCTGATAACACCCTCCATATGGATATCTGTTTATCCTGATAACACCCTCCATATGGATCTCTGTTCATCCTGATAACACCCTCCATATAGATCTCTGTTCTTCCTGATAACACCCTCCATATGGATCTCTGTTCTTCCTGATAACACCCTCAATATGGATCTCTGTTCTTCCTGATAACACCCTCCATATGGATCTCTGTTCTTCCTGATAACACCCTCCATATGGATATCTGTTCATCCTGATAACACCCTCCATATGGATCTCTGTTCTTCCTGATAACACCCTCCATATAGATCTCTGTTCTTCCTGATAACACCCTAAATATAGATATCTGTTCTTCCTGATGACACCCTCCATATAGATATCTGTTCTTCCTGATAACACCCTCCATATGGACCTCTGTTCTTCCTGATAACACCCTCTATAGATCTCTGTTCTTCCTGATAACACCCTCTATATAGATCTCTGTTCTTCCTGATAACACCCTCCATATGGATCTCTGTTCTTCCTGATAACACCCTCAATATGGACCTCTGTTCTTCCTGATAACACCCTCCATATGGATCTCTGTTCATCCTGATAACACCCTCAATATGGATCTCTGTTCTTCCTGATAACACCCTCCATATGGAGCTGTTCTTCCTGATAACACCCTCCATATGGATCTCTGTTCTTCCTGATAACACCCTCCATATGGATCTCTGTTCTTCCTGATAACACCCTCCATATGGATCTCTGTTCTTCCTGATAACACCCTCCATATGGATCTCTGTTCTTCCTGATAACACCCTCTATAGATCTCTGTTCTTCCTGATAACACCCTCTATATAGATCTCTGTTCTTCCTGATAACACCCTCAATATGGATCTCTGTTCTTCCTGATAACACCCTCCATATGGATCTCTGTTCTTCCTGATAACACCCTCTATATGGATCTCTGTTCTTCCTGATAACACCCTCCATATGGATCTCTGTTCTTCCTGATAACACCCTCTATAGATCTCTGTTCTTCCTGATAACACCCTCCATATAGATCTCTGTTCTTCCTGATAACACCCTCCATATGGATCTCTGTTCTTCCTGATGACACCCTCCATATGGATCTCTGTTCTTCCTGATGACACCCTCCATATGGACCTCTGTTCTTCCTGATAACACCCTCCATATGGATCTCTGTTCTTCCTGATAACACCCTCCATATGGATCTCTGTTCTTCCTGATAACACCCTCCATATAGATCTCTGTTCTTCCTGATAACACCCTCCATATGGATCTCTGTTCTTCCTGATGACACCCTCTATAGATCTCTGTTCTTCCTGATGACACCCTCAATATGGACCTCTGTTCTTCCTGATAACACCCTCAATATGGATCTCTGTTCTTCCTGATAACACCCTCCATATGGACCTCTGTTCTTCCTGTGTACAGGATGACACCCTCCATATACAGTTGAAGTCGGAAGTTTACATACACCTTAGCAGAGCTGGTGTAACTGAGTCAGGTTTGTAGGCCTCCTTGCTCGCACACGCTTTTTCAGTTCTGCCCACAAATGTTCTATAGGATTGAGGTCAGGGCTTTGTGATGGCCACTCCAATACCTTGACTTTGTTGTCCTTAAGCCATTTTGCCACAACTTTGGAAGTATGCTTGGGGTCATTGTCCATTTGGAAGACCCATTTGCGACCAAGCTTTAACTTCCTGACTGATGTCTTGAGATGTTGCTTCAATATATCCACATAATTTTCCTTCCTCATGATGCAATCTATTTTGTGAAGTGCACCAGTCCCTCCTGCAGCAATGCACCCACACAGCATGATGCTGCCACCCCCGTGCTTCACGGTTGGGATGGTGTTCTTCGGCTTGCAAGCATCCCCTTTTTCCTCCAAACATAACGATGGTCATTAAGGCCAAACAGTTATATTTTTGTTTCATCAGACCAGAGTACATTTCTCCAAAAAGTACGATCTTTGTCCCCATGTGCAGTTGCAAACCGTAATCTGGCTTTTTTATGGCGGTTTTGGAGCAGTTGCTTCTTCCTTGCTGAGCGGCCTTTCAGGTTATGTCGATATAGGACTTGTTTTACTGTGGATATAGATACTTTTGTACCTGTTTCCTCCAGCATCTTCACAAGGTCCTTTGCTGTTGTTCTGGGATTTATTTGCACTTTTCGCACCAAAGTACGTTCATCTCTAGGAGACTGAACGCGTCTCCTTCCTGAGTGGTATGACGGCTGTGTGGTCCCATGGTGTTTATACTTGCGTACTATTGTTTGTACAGATGAACATGGTACCTTCAGGTGTTTGGAAATGGCTCCCAATGATGAACCAGACTTGTGGAGGTCTACAATTTTGTTTCTGAGGTCTTGGCTGATTTATTTTGATTTTCCCATGATGTCAAGCAAAGAGGCAATGAGTTTGAAGGTAGGCCTTGAAATACATCCACTGGTACACCTCCAATTGACTCAAATGATGTAAATTAGCCTATCAGAAGCGTCTAAAGCCATGACATAATTTTCTGGAATTTTCCAAGCTGTTCAAAGGCACAGTGAACTTCGTGAATGTAAACTTCTGACCCACTGGAATTGTGATACAGTGAATTATAAGTGAAATAATCTGTCTGTAAACAATTGTTGGAAAAATTACTTGTGTCATGCACAAAGTAGATGTCTTAACCGACTTGCCAAAACTATAGTTTGTTAACAAGACATTTGTGGAGTGGTTGAAAAACGAGTTTTAACGACTCCATCCTAAGTGTATGTAAACATCCGACTTCAACTGTATCTGATTCTGTCTGGACCAAAATAGCATAACATGTTGCCACCGTAGCATTTTATTTATTGATGCCAGCAAGCATTTGGCCTCCCTTGATAATTTTTTTATATTACAATTAGCCAATCAGTGTTGAGCTGAGCTCAACTGTGGGTTGTCCTGGCGCAGCAAAACGCCGCACAAGGGAGGCCTGGTTGGATTTGGCTTCAAACCAATCAAATCACTTCCTAGGCAAAATGTCATTTTCAGAAAAAACGTGTCTCTTTCTGGTCTGCTTGTGTTGATGTCCTGTGTAGTGGATGAAGAATTATGACTTTGCTAATGTTTTCAAAGTGGAACCTGAGAGGATGTTTATTCAGTTTTAGGAGGAGCAGTTTTAGAGGGACACCCCATAGAACAGAGGAAGTCTGTTGGGTGGAGACAGGTGATTGGTCAGTATGGGAAACCACTCATATCCTGGTAAAGATGATAAATACTTGGTTTGAGACAAAGAAGATCAGAACAGACATATTATTTTGGGACACTGTTCTCCAGATGCTGCAGACGTCTGTAAACTTATGCTGAAAGCTTGTGATATAAATAAATAAAACTTATAATCAAAGTACAGTATAAGCGGACTCCTTGGTTTCACAGCATAATTAGCAGCGTTTACTCGACACAACAAAATGGCGACGAGTGATTGGGGCGATCTGCGTCTCTCCAGTGTTGCATTCATGAGCAGCGAAGTGACTCCCGCTCAAGACGCCGGCTCATGAGGTGAGATTTCTCACGGTCTTGTGTGCGGTTTGGTTCTTTGGTTATGGGTGTGTGCGCTGGGGAGATGTACCGTGTAAAGGACTTGTGTGTGCTGATGTTGCTGTTATTGCTGTGGAATAGGGGTCTGTTCTAACAATTCAAAATTTGTTTGCGCTGGTAAACAGCGCAAAAAGGGGGGAGTGTCTATAGGGATATTTTGCTTGAATAAAAGTTCAAGAAGAATAGATTGAAAGGAATAAGGCCAAGGTATATGTGTACAACTTAGAACCGTTGCGGATCTACGGTAGCCCTCTTAATGAGGCGATCATTATGATGGGCCAAAAAATCCTAAAACACGTTAGGTGAAGTTAGGTAAGTCCAGGGGGCTTGAGGCTGTGGTATATATTTGATTGTATGTTACCTCTCAGCATGTGGTTGACAAATCATTTGTTTGATGTAACCGCTCATTGGATTTCCGGCGGACCTCGTGGTAGCAAAAATTTAGAAAAATGAATTTTACAACGCGGCGGAGGTAAAAATGCTACATGCTACATGATAAATGCTTCATGCTACATGCTAAATTATACATGCTACATGCTAAATGATGCGTGCTGCGTGCTGCATTTTTACCTTGGAGGTCCATTGGAATGGATCGAGCCTCCAGAACTGTGTTTAGGATAGTGTGGGATTTGTGTCCTATGGTTTGTGAGCTCTGTTAAGTGTTATTGTTTGTCTATGAGGGGTAAAAGAGAGGAGGTATAGCGGGACTGTTAACTTTCTGTTGTCTGGCGTGGAGAGAGCTGGGAGAGAGCTCCTTCCACTGTGAAATCGTAGTGATGAATGTACTGCGCATGCGCGTGATTTTATGACGAGTGACGTAGGGGTAAATATGCCACTCCTCTGCTACACTCCTCTGCGGGGAGATACAGACGATTACTTTATCCTATCCCAGGTATTCCTTAAAGAGGTGGGGTTTCAAATGTCTCCGGAAGGTGGTGAGTGACTCCGCTGTCCTGGCGTCGTGAGGGAGCTTGTTCCACCATTGGGGTGCCAGAGCAGCGAACAGTTTTGACTGGGCTGAGCGGGAACTATGCTTCCGCAGAGGTAGGGGAGCCAGCAGGCCAGAGGTGGATGAACGCAGTGCCCTCGTTTGGGTGTAGGGACTGATCAGAGCCTGAAGGTACGGAGGTGCCGTTCCCCTCACAGCTCCGTAGGCAAGCACCATGGTCTTGTAGCAGATGCGAGCTTCAACTGGAAGCCAGTGGAGTGTGCAGAGGAGCGGGGTGACATGAGAGAACTTGGGAAGGTTGAACACCAGACGGGCTGCGGCATTCTGGATGAGTTGTAGGGGTTTAATGGCACAGGCAGGGAGCCTAGCCAACAGCGAGTTGCAGTAATCCAGACGGGAGATGACAAGTGCCTGGATTAGGACCTGTGCCGCTTCCTGTGTAAGGCAGGGTCGTACTCTCCGAATGTTGTAGAGCATGAACCTACAGGATCGGGTCACCGCCTTGATGTTAGCGGAGAACGACAGGGTGTTGTCCAGGGTCATGCCAAGGCTCTTCACACTCTGGGAGGAGGACACAACGGAGTTGTCAACCGTGATGGCGAGATCATGGAACGGGCAGTCCTTCCCCGGGAGGAAGAGCAGCTCCGTCTTGCCGAGGTTCAGCTTGAGGTGGTGATACGTCATCCACACTGATATGTCTGCCAGACAGGATATGTTGTGTGCCTAGCATATTTGATGTTATGACAATTTGACAAGGACTTGGCAAAAGACTGATCAATTGATGAAAATAAGAATTGCATTTTGGAGTTTTTGTGCATGAGTGGGTTTGATTAGAGTTGTGTTGGGAATCGAGTACTGACATTATTCTGTAAAATTGAGGTCATTGGGTGCTTATTAAGCAATTGGTTTGTGAGTACTGTAGTGTTGCTGGATTATAGGTCTTTTCTTTTTTGGATTGCTCTGAAGTTGTCTACTTTCCTGTACTTTTCCTGATCGGAGGTGGTAAGATAGCCACTAATTAATAAATTGGTAAAATAAAAATAAATAAATAAATAAATATGTTTGATTATTCATAAATGTATTGATTAATTGTTTAATTAATTTTTTTTTTTTTTTTAATATTGTTTGATTATTCATAATTTTATTGATTAATTGTTTAATTGTTTAGAAGAAGAAAAAAATGACACCCTCAAACTTTTTTTCGTTTCTATTAATAATTAAAGGGAGGAAACTATAAGCTATATAGTCTAAAATAATAAAATAATTCACAATAATGGAATATAATACAGTTGTTACAATGGGGAAAAAGGACATCAAGACTATGAAGGTAATTACACCTGTTGATATAGTACAAAATAGTAATCCTCTAGTTAATGGTATTGCAAGGTTATCTGGAAAATGGAACAAACATTGGCCTGACATTGAATAACCATGGCCAGTGGAAGGGACTCTTAACCCTGACGTCATCAACATAATGAAAGTGCTTCTGTCAATTCATAAAGCAGTTCAAAAGAAAGGAAAAAAAAGGGAACAACGTAAAGAAAAGAGACAAAGAGAGCTGGGTGTTCTTAAGCTGTTTGAAAATGAAGGACAAAAACTGATAAAAGATGCCAGCGATAAAAGAAACAAAGGTATAGAGAAAATTGTAAATGCAGTGAAGGCGACAGAAAAACTAATGACAGAAGTCAGTACACCTTTCTCACATACGGATTCAGCAAAAAGACCCCCACCTTATGAGAAAGAAGTAGAGTTTAAGGACGTCTATCCTCAGCTTCCAGTGATCATTCAGGAGGGTGATTATTGCATCAGAGATGAAGATGAACGAATAATAGAGAGAGGACAAGCAGAAACGACCATAAAAATGAATCCAAACTCCAGAAGTAAGAAAAAACCGAGATGTCTGGAAACCAAGGGTAGAATGAGGTTCAGGAGGATGGAACTTGATGATGATGATGATGATGATGATGATGATCAGAGTGATTCAGAAGAGATCATGGGTGGATATGACCCTGTGATCAGACGGAGGTTGGCCAGAGCGGAAAGAAGGGGTGATGGATGTTTGAAGAAGAAGAATACAAGAGATTCGAGTTCTGATGAAAGTAAAGATGGAGACAGCGATAAAGATTTGGAGATTAAAGGTGCTTCATATTCAAGAGGATTTTATTCTACAATGATTAGCACAGAAGAAATAGAAAGAGATATAGACCGATGCGTATCATGCCTGGATAAAGCGAATGATTTAGAAGAAGTAAAAGGACTGGAAGAACAACTCAAGAAGCTGAAGATACAGAAGAAAAAACTGCTGAAAAAAGGATCCCAAGAATTGGAGAAGAGGTATACATTAAGGCCAAGACAAGGGAGCACCAGTAAGAAGATGATGCCAGTGATCATTCGAGGTCAAAACTTAGAATATAAGCCTTTGCAAAATACCGATATGTCAGATATACTTGAGAAGCTGCCTACTCTTCAAGATGGAGCCTATCCTTGGATTTCAAAATTGGAAGAAATTACGGTGGGAACACAGTCTGCTATAGGAGACATTAAGAGACTTTTGGCTAATCTCCTTGGGATTCCAGTAATGGAAGACATTTTTCAGAGAGCGGGACTCAATAGATATGTGGGGACTGCAGTGAACGACCCTGAATTGTTGGCTGCAAGTAGGAATCGTCTGTGGAGAGCACTGAAAGATACGTTTCCAACAAATGTGCATCCTGATAACATTCTGATTGACCCACTAGGACAACAAGAAAATCCGAGAGCCTATGTGTCAAGAGTCCATCAAGTGTGGAGAAATATTACTGGAAATGATCCAGATGTGAGTCAAATTGAGCAGTCAATTTTGAGAGCTAAATTGCAGATGGGACTGCCCTCACCTGTAAGGAGCAAACTGGCAGAGGTGGTTGGACTTGGAAGCATGACAAAAGGCGTCTATACAGATCATATAGCCCATCAAGTGGATCTGTACAGGAAAAAGGAACACAACCAGAAAGAACAGGACCAAGAAACTCTCAGAAAACTCAATCAAATACAACTGGTGGAGAATAAGACGGAGAAGAGAAGCTTTGGTTATGCAGAATCAGGGTGAACCAAATCAACAATCACTGCCACAGCTTCAACTGAACGAGGTCAAATGCAATTGTACCAGCCACAACTAGTGGTACAAGTTGTTTCATATCCATAGATAGTTTCTGGACTGTGAAAGAATTGGAGAGGAAGGAGGACAATCTGTCTGAAAAATAATGTTAAAATGGGTGACTGTTATTCTTGGTTATATTCCTACACCACACCAAGAGGTGCATAAGATGTCAAATTAAGCTAAAAGATGCTCAGTCGTTTGCCAAGTATGTGTGTAAAGAAGTCATAAGCAGGTGGGGACTTCCCGATCACATATTTTAAAATTAGAGGGAAAGGATTTTGTGGATAAATCAGTGAAATGGTTTTTGAAAAAGTTAGGAGAAAAGTCAGATTAAAAAAATTAAGAAAATTAGGGTTGAAGGAACTCTAGGACAGTAAGCTAAGTTTCAATGTTAGTAGGAAGAGAGAGAGAACAGTGGTGAAGGGAAATTTAGAGTTCAGTGGGAAGATAGATATGGCAGGAGTTTAGATCTGTTAGGAGCAGTTGCATTGAGAAAGTATGCGTTGCTGAATGATGAGAGAAGAATGAAGATTGAGGGTGATTGCGGTATCTATATTTACAATTCCCAACAGGAAGATCAAGGTGATTATAAGTGTATTTTTTTATAATCAACAGTTTGAAAGTGAGGGATTAGAGTTGGGACTGAGAGTTAATGTAGTGACACTAGTGGTGATAGATGGAAATACAAGTCAAGAGTTCAAAGCCTTAGGGAGAATGGATGAAGTAACAACAATGACATCAACACTTCAGCCTATTATAACAACAGTGAGAAGCAATTTAACTCCTTCAACATTGACAGTTATTAAAGCCATAAATATATCACATTTGATTACAAGGGAGCCAATCGCTCCAGCACCAATTTTAGAGGAAAATACTGTTATTAGGGTTAGGATGGGTGATACAGCTCATCTTCCTTGTAGATGTGGGGGTGGTGACGTTCCTCACACATGGAGAGATAATTATGGAGAAGAAGTGTTGTTATCAGGACCAGAAGTAGAAGCTGTTGCACCTAGTCAAAGGAAGGATATTTTGTACAACGATATGAAGTGGAAGAGGGTTATGAGTGATTGCTTACTTATTTTGCGTAATGTTACATGGAAAGATCAGGGAGAATAGATGTGTACTTATTTAGTGCAAGCATTAAAGTTTGTTTCCGGCTAAGAATTATTGGTTAAAAGGCTATGTAACTCGTAAGGTGACGCTTATGATGGAAGATTTGAAGTCTGTTGAAGCTTCCACAGTCACCAAAGGAGTTCAGGAGAAGTATATTACAGTAGCCACTCCAACAGTAAATAATACACAGAGGACATCTGTCACTTTCCCACTGGAAATAGTTAAGAGTGTTAATACATCAACTAAAGCAACTATTTTAATAGCAAGGGGACATAGATAAATCTGATTCTGAAAGAGAGGAATTTCATAGTCTGGAAGCCTACCATTGGAGGATAAGTCTAGGAGAGAAGTGGGGACTGGGACTTTTTCCATGGTATGGTGTAACATTTTTGGCAGATCATATTGATAATATTACCTATACTTTGCAGGGTTTTGCAAATGAAACGATAAGAGGGTTTAACCTTCTGTCGAATACTCAAAGAAGTCACAGACTGACGCTGTTGAAACATGACATGGCTCTTGACTATATTCTAGCAAAACAGGGTGGCTTATGTTTGGCTATGAATTTGACGGGGGATGATTGTTATACTTTGATCCCAGATAGTTCCGATAATATCACTAGTGTTATAGATGCATTGAATAATATAAGGGATGCATTTGGTAGATCTGAAGGAGCTGGATGGTCAGCGAAGACTTGGTTGCAAGATCAGTTAGGCCCAGTGGGAGCAGTGATGGTTCAGATTTTAGTAGCAGCTCTGATAGCGCTGTGTGTGATGTTTTGCTTTTGTACTTTGTTACTGACCTTTGGGAAGGCTATGATATTGAGATGGGTTGGAGTTGTGATGCCTGGAGACAACACTCAGATGCCGTTGTTGACTGTTACTGATCTGGATGAAGATGGACAAGTGGGACTGGATGGAGTATTGATGGATAAATATCCATTTTGATTATCTCATCATTTTTCAATTGTTTTTCAATATTAGTGTGATTTTAGTGTTTTGTTATGAATCAAAGGGGGGAAATAGAATGTGATTCATTTTATATATAATTGTTTATATTCTTAGTTGATATTGATGTTTTAATTTGAATGTGTTGTTTTGCAAAAGATACTGTTTGGTATTTTCTTTTCTTCCAGAAGCATATGGGGGAATATGTAGAGACTCAAATGTTCAAACAAGGACAATATGAAAGGACAATATGAAAGGGACTGGAGGAGATGGAACAAGGAAGGTGTGGAAATGTTCCGATTCCATCATCAACGATGCATTGGAAGTCGACACTGCTGAGGAGATGAAGTGTAGTGGACTACATTCCAGTGTCTGCAATGATATATAGACATATTTGCATGTGTAATACATAATTTGTGTCATATTCTTTCTGTATTAATTTTTGTAGAATGATATTTGCTGTTATTGGATACATGTGGGGATCTCAGATGTTTTTGTTTATTTCGTGAATGCTTAGGGACATGGGGTCTAGGCAGGGATAGAGAGAATCCACAGTAGGGTCCGATGGGTCGACCAGCCTGAGTGTGGACATTTTGGATAGTATTTTGTTTGCTGAGGCTTTCATGTGTATTTAGTTGCATCATAGTTTCAAGTGCATTGATAAAGATTTATGAATTGATCTGGAGTACTTAGGTGGTTGCCTGGGGCAGAGGGGCCGTGAGAGAATTTTACTGTCTTGATTGATTGATGGATGGATATTTGGAAAGAAGGCTGCCAGACAGGTTTTTCGCTCTCACACTCCATAAAGATTTGTTCATATTTCATAGAAATATATTCACACTCCATAGAAAAATGTGTTTTTGGTTTATTGTTAAAGATACTCAATAAGATAAATTGTTACTTGTCATAATCCTATTCTGTTTGTTTTCTAGACTTAATTTGTCTCGAAGGGGGGAAATATGTAGTGTATGAAGAATTATGACTTTGCTAATGTTTTCAAAGTGGAACCTGAGAGGATGTTTATTCAGTTTTAGGAGGAGCAGTTTTAGAGGGACACCCCATAGAACAGAGGAAGTCTGTTGGGTGGAGACAGGTGATTGGTCAGTATGGGAAACCACTCATATCCTGGTAAAGATTATAAATACTTGGTTTGAGACAAAGAAGATCAGAACAGACATATTCTTTTGGGACACTGTTCTCCAGATGCTGCAGACGTCTGTAAACTTATGCTGAAAGCTTGTGATATAAATAAAACTTATAATTAAAGTACAGTATAAGCGGACTCCTTGGTTTCACAGCATAATTAGCAGCGTTTACTCGACACAACACTAGCTTGATAAATGATGCCCTTTCCTAAGCCATGGATGGAGATGGGGATTTGGACTTAGTTCTTTGTACAGGCCAATGATTATCACTGCGATTCAGATCTAACCATAAAGTAATATGTTGTGCCACCGGCCTGAGATAGGCTTGGGCGGTATCCAGATTGTCATACCTTCATACCGACCTTGTGCCATACCGGCACTAAACACAAGGGTAGCTGTTTTCAAACCCCACTGATACTCTGTAATCTGAAGGTTGGCAATGCTAACAAGTGCATGTAAAATTACATAGAGAATGCTAACTAAATGCTAACGAGCCCCTTTGCAAACATTCTGTACAGTTCCTGACCTAAACTATACAAGTAACTAAAAAAATGCTACTCACAGTTTGCTGCAAGCACAAAACAAATATTAGCCAGCAAGGCTCTTGATCCAGGAGGGGATTCTCTGCTGTTACCAAGCAATTGCTTGATTTTGGAAGACGCTAACCACTTCGCTAGAAGCTAACTATCTACTAAATTAGCAAACCAAATGCACATCTGCAGAACATTTAGCACATTTTAGCTGGCAAACATTTACTTGTGAATTCCGTACTGTATTAGATGGTCTGCTGCCCAACAGTGAGTGACTCACAGGGCTCCGGTCTCGTCATTGTATGCTTGTAAGCATAAGCCATAAGCTTCATAATAATGTGACAGGTGAAATGAAGAACGCAATGTTCTTTATCTCCTAACACATTGCACAAGTTGACTGCAGGTATTTACTTAAAAAGTAGAAAAAAAAATTCAAATTTATAAAAAAAAAAATTCTAATAAATAGTTTCAACGGTACTGACATTATTGAAAAACCATCCCGTGGCTTTTTCCAAATACCCCGGTGTACGATACTAACTAAGTTCAATATGTATCCTAGATGTAGCCAGGACAGCGGAGTCACTCACCACCTTCCGGAGACATTTGAAACCCCACCTCTTTAAGGAATACCTGGGATAGGATAAAGTAATCCTTCTACTCCTACTCCCCCCCCCCCCCCCACTGGCTATAGGGTGAATGCACCAATTTGTAAGTCGCTCTGGATAAGAGCGTCTGCTAAATGACGTAAATGTAAATGTAAATGTAGCCTAGTAGACTCACGTTAACTAGCTAGCTAACTTAGCTGGTTCATTGTTTACCATGCGAGGAAGTTAGGCGAGCAAGCATTTTAGCCAGGTAGCCTATGACAACAAAAGCTAAAAGGGTACTGTATGACAGAGGCATAGACCATTTTGCCAACATGAAAGAGAGGAGGATGGCGTTGGCATTCAACTAGTCTACAAGTAGGTTGAGTAAAACATTTTTTTTTTTTTTTTACTTGTGCACACACACACACAGACAGAAATCAGTACCATGGACAGCCACATGATATTTAGCAACATTGATTGGACAAAATTGTTTTTGGTATCTAAGTTTGTTCTCAGTGTATTAAACTAAGCATATTTAACCGTGTTGATTTGATGCTGTTGAAGTTGAAATGGTGCTGGAATAGCAGAGGCAGCGCTCCTGTTGTCTTTGTGCTGACCTGTGGTAACTCTGTGGTTCTAAATCAGTAGCTGTTTAGTAAACTGTCAAAACATTGACATGCTTTCATAGTGCCCTCAAAACTCATCACTAAGCTAAGGACCCTGGGACTAAACACCTTCTGCAACTGGATCCTGGACTTCCTGACGGGCCACCCCCAGGTAATAAGGGTAGGTAACAACACATCTGCCACGCTGATCCTCAACACGGGGGCCCCTCAGGGGTGCGTGCTCAGTCCCCTCCTGTACTCCCTATTCACCCATGACTGCATGGCCAGGCACGACTCCAACACCATCATTAAGTTTGCCGACGACACAACAGTGGTAGACCTGATCACCGACAACGATGAGACAGCCTATAGGGAGGAGGTCCGAGACCTGGCCGTGTGGTGCCAGGATAACAACCTCTCCTTCAACGTGATCAAGACAAAGGAGATGATTGTGGACTACAGGGGGGAAAAAAGGACTGAGCACGCCCCCATTCTCATCGTTGGGGCTGTAGTGGAACAGGTTGAGAGCTTCAAGTTCCTTGGTGTCCACATCACCAACAAACTATCATGGTCCAAACACACCAAGACAGTCGTGAAGAGGGCACGACAAAGCCTATTCCCCCTCAGGAGACTGAAAAGATTTGGCACATATCCCCAGAGCCTCAAAAAGTTATACAGCTGCACCATCGAGAGCATCCTGTCTGGTTGCTTCACCGCCTGGTATGGCAACTGCTTGGCCTCCGACCGCAAGGCACTACAGAGGGTAGCGTACGGCCCAGTACATCACTGGGGCCAAGCTTCCTGGAAACAGCTGGATGTGCTAAACTGTATTTTCATCATCAAATCATCACATGAGGTCTTTGACTTTTCATGTAGTTATTTTTATCTACTTATTTAGACATTCCCAAATAAACAAAAAGTGACAACGTAAACACAAACATGTTTATAAAGACACGACACATCATGACGCACATTCTCCTTGTCCCAAGAAATAAAACCTTACAAAAAAACAAAAGACAACCAAAAAACCCCTCCAAAATTAAGCTTCTTTTTCATTCAAAAACACGTTATCCACCTCTGCCACTTTAAAAGTATTTGCTGTGAAATAATTTACACGAGTGAGTGGTTCTGACAGACTAGAGCGTCTTCATATTGAGAGTCTGTAGATAGCAGGTTACAGCTGAAGCATTACTGTTGACTAGAACCCTATGGGTGCCCCATGGGACCTGGTCAAAAGTAGTGCACTATATAGGGAATAGGGTGCCATTTGGAACGCATCCAGGGATGTTATTTCAGCACAGAGGTTGGGGCTCGTCCAGCAGGAGTGATGAGTGTTCGAGGTCAGGTCCTGTGCTTCCTCTCCTCTCCTCTCCTCTCCTCTCCTCTCCTCTCCTCTCCTCTCCTCTCCTCTCCTCTCCTCTCCTCTCCTCTCCTCTCCTCTCTCAGTCCTAGTTGTCTTAAGACAGTTCAGAGTACTCAAATCCAGATGTTTTTTTTTTTTAAGACACACAAAGAAATGACGACAAAACCAAAAACATGTTGCAGTACTGTGGTTGTTTTCTTAAATAGATATACAAAAACAAGAAGGCCAGGGGGGAGGGGACTACGGTCTGTCTCCTGTCGCCATCGCCATGGTAACCATTACAGGTGGTAGTAGTAGTAGTAGTAGTACTGGTGTGTTCCGTCTGTTGCTATAGTTACAGAACAGTTAGAGAAACAGTCCGTTGCTACAATTACAGTCTGTTGCTATAGTTACAGAACATTTACAGTAACAGTCTGTTGCTACGGTAACAGTTACAGTAACAGTCCGTTGCTGTAGTAACAGTTACAGTAACAGTCTCTTGCTACGGTAACAGTTACAGTAACAGTCCGTTGCTACGGTAACAGTTACAGTAACAGTAACAGTTACAGGTATTCAAACTCCAGTGCTTGGTGTAACGCCAGCAGGTCAGAGTGACTGGATATCCTCCAGAACGGCATGTTGTGCTGCGGGTGGGAGGGAGAGAGAGAGAGAGAGACACGCACAATGATTAGATACCTGTGGAGGGGCCAACACCCCCCCAGCACAACACATACAACACCAAGTCGTCATGCAAGCTACTGTGCGCTAGCCTTCATAGCCCTCTATGGGTTTCCCAAAGCACTGCAGTTAAAAGGCATGCAGCGTCCCCTATAGAACCACTGTAACCCAGGTTGAACCACTGACCTATAGAACCACTGTAACCCAGGTTGAACCACTGACCTATAGAACCACTGTAACCCAGGTTGAACCACTGACCTATAGAACTACTGACCTGTAGAACCACTGACCTATAGAACCACTGACCTATAGAACCACTGACCTATAGAACCACTGACTGTAGAACACTGACCTGTAGAACCACTGAAAACGACCTGTAGAACCACTGACCTATAGAACCACTGACCTATAGAACCACTGACCTATAGAACCACTGACCTATAGAACCACTGACCTATAGAACCACTGACCTATAGAACCACTAACATATAGAACCACTGACCTATAGAACCACTGACCTATAGAACCACTGACCTATAGAACCACTGACCTATAGAACCACTGACCTAAAGAACCACTGACCTATAGAACCACTGACCTATAGAACCACTGACCTATAGAACCACTGACCTATAGAACCACTGACCTGTAGAACCACTGACCTGTAGAACCACTGACCTATAGAACCACTGACCTGTAGAACCACTGACCTGTAGAACCACTGACCTGTAGAACCACTGACATATAGAACCACTGACCTATAGAACCACTGACCTGTAGAACCACTGACCTGTAGAACCACTGACCTGTAGAACCACTGACCTGTAGAACCACTGACCTGTAGAACCACTGACCTATAGAACTACTGACCTGTAGAACCACTAACCTGTAGAACCACTGACCTATAGAACCACTGACCTGTAGAACCACTGACCTGTAGAACTACTAACCTATAGAACCACTGACCTGTAGAACCACTGACCTGTAGAACCACTGACATATAGAACTACTAACCTATAGAACCACTGACCTGTAGAACCACTGACCTGTAGAACCACTGACCTTTAGAACCACTGACATATAGAACCACTGACCTGTAGAACCACTGACCTATGAACTACTAACCTATAGAACCACTGACCTGTAGAACCACTGACCTATAGAACCACTGACCTGTAGAACCACTGACCTGTAGAACTACTAACCTATAGAACCACTGACCTGTAGAACCACTGACCTGTAGAACCACTGACATATAGAACTACTAACCTATAGAACCACTGACCTGTAGAACCACTGACCTGTAGAACCACTGACATATAGAACCACTGACCTGTAGAACCACTGACCTGTAGAACCACTGACCTGTAGAACCACTGACCTGTAGAACCACTGACATATAGAACTACTAACCTATAGAACCACTGACCTGTAGAACCACTGACCTGTAGAACCACTGACCTGTAGAACCACTGACATATAGAACCACTGACCTATAGAACCACTGACCTGTAGAACCACTGACCTGTAGAACCACTGACCTAAAGAACCACTGACCTATAGAACCACTGACCTATAGAACCACTGACCTATAGAACCACTGACCTATAGAACCACTGACCTATAGAACCACTGACCTATAGAACCACTGACCTATAGAACCACTGACCTATAGAACCACTGACCTGTAGAACCACTGACCTAAAGAACCACTGACCTATAGAACCACTGACCTATAGAACCACTGACCTGTAGAACCACTAAACTATAGAACCACTGACATATAGAACCACTGACATATAGAACCACTGACCTGTAGAACCACTGACCTGTAGAACCACTGACCTGTAGAACCACTGACCTATAGAACTACTGACCTGTAGAACCACTGACCTATAGAACCACTAACATATAGAACCACTGACCTATAGAACCACTGACCTATAGAACCACTGACCTATAGAACCACTGACCTGTAGAACCACTAACCTATAGAACCACTAACCTATAGAACTACTAACCTATAGAACCACTGACCTGTAGAACCACTGACCTGTAGAACCACTGACCTGTAGAACCACTGACATATAGAACCACTAACCTATAGAATTACTGACCTATAGAACCACTGTAACCCAGGTTGAACCACTGACCTATAGAACCACTAACCTATAGAACCACTAACCTATAGAACCACTAACCTATAGAACTACTAACCTATAGAACCACTGACCTATAGAACCACTGTAACCCAGGTTGAACCACTGACCTATAGAACCACTAACCTATAGAACCACTGACCTATAGAACCACTAACCTATAGAACCACTAACCTATAGAACTACTAACCTATAGAACCACTGACCTGTAGAACCACTGACCTGTAGAACCACTGACCTGTAGAACCACTGACATATAGAACCACTGACATATAGAACCACTGACCTGTAGAACCACTGACCTGTAGAACCACTGACATATAGAACCACTGACCTGTAGAACCACTGACCTGTAGAACCACTGACCTATAGAACCACTGACCTGTAGAACCACTGACCTGTAGAACCACTGACCTATAGAACCACTGACCTGTAGAACCACTGACCTGTAGAACCACTGACCTGTAGAACCACTGACATATAGAACCACTGACATATAGAACCACTGACCTATAGAACCACTGACCTGTAGAACCACTGACCTATAGAACCACTGACCTATAGAACCACTAACCTATAGAACTACTGACCTATAGAACCACTGACCTGTAGAACCACTGACCTATAGAACCACTGACCTAAAGAACCACTGACCTATAGAACCACTGACCTATAGAACCACTGACCTGTAGAACCACTGACCTGTAGAACCACTGACATATAGAATCACTGACCTATAGAACCACTGACCTAAGGAACCACTGACCTATAGAACCACTGACCTGTAGAACCACTGACCTGTAGAACCACTGACCTGTAGAACCACTGACCTATAGAACCACTGACCTATAGAACCACTGACATATAGAACCACTGACCTATAGAACCACTGACCTATAGAACCACTGACATATAGAACCACTGACATATAGAACCACTGACCTGTAGAACCACTGACCTATAGAACCACTGACCTATAGAACCACTGACCTGTAGAACCACTGACCTGTAGAACCACTGACCTATAGAACCACTGACCTGTAGAACCACTGACATATAGAACCACTGACCTGTAGAACCACTGACCTATAGAACCACTGACCTATAGAACCACTGACCTATAGAACTACTAACCTATAGAACTACTAACCTATAGAACCACTGACCTATAGAACCACTGTACCCCAGGTTGAACCACTGACCTATAGAACCACTAACCTATAGAACCACTAACCTATAGAACTACTAACCTATAGAACCACTGACCTGTAGAACCACTGACCTGTAGAACCACTGACCTGTAGAACCACTGACATATAGAACCACTGACATATAGAACCACTGACATATAGAACCACTGACCTGTAGAACCACTGACCTGTAGAACCACTAACCTATAGAACTACTAACCTATAGAACTACTAACCTATAGAACCACTGACCTATAGAACCACTCTACCCCAGGTTGAACCACTGACCTATAGAACCACTAACCTATAGAACCACTAACCTATAGAACTACTAACCTATAGAACCACTGACCTGTAGAACCACTGACCTGTAGAACCACTGACCTGTAGAACCACTGACATATAGAACCACTGACATATAGAACCACTGACCTGTAGAACCACTGACCTGTAGAACCACTGACATATAGAACCACTGACCTGTAGAACCACTGACCTGTAGAACCACTGACCTATAGAACCACTGACCTGTAGAACCACTGACCTGTAGAATCACTGACCTATAGAACCACTGACCTGTAGAACCACTGACCTGTAGAACCACTGACCTGTAGAACCACTGACATATAGAACCACTGACATATAGAACCACTGACCTATAGAACCACTGACCTGTAGAACCACTGACCTGTAGAACCACTGACCTATAGAACCACTAACCTATAGAACTACTGACCTATAGAACCACTGACCTGTAGAACCACTGACCTATAGAACCACTGACCTAAAGAACCACTGACCTATAGAACCACTGACCTATAGAACCACTGACCTGTAGAACCACTGACCTGTAGAACCACTGACCTATAGAACCACTGACATATAGAATCACTGACCTATAGAACCACTGACCTAAGGAACCACTGACCTATAGAACCACTGACCTGTAGAACCACTGACCTGTAGAACCACTGACCTGTAGAACAACTGACCTATAGAACCACTGACCTATAGAACCACTGACCTATAGAACCACTGACCTATAGAACCACTGACCTGTAGAACCACTGACCTGTAGAACCACTGACCTGTAGAACCACTGACCTATAGAACCACTGACCTGTAGAACCACTGACCTGTAGAACCACTGACCTGTAGAACCACTAACATATAGAACCACTGACCTGTAGAACCACTAACATATAGAACCACTAACCTATAGAACCACTGACCTATAGAACCACTGACCTATAGAACCACTGACCTATAGAACCACTGACCTGTAGAACCACTGACCTGTAGAACCACTGACCTATAGAACCACTAACATATAGAACCACTGACATATAGAACCACCTATAGAACCACTGACCTATAGAACCACTGACCTATAGAACCACTGACCTGTAGAACCACTGACCTGTAGAACCACTGACCTATAGAACCACTGACCTATAGAACCACTGACCTATAGAACCACTGACCTGTAGAACCACTAACATATAGAACCACTGACCTGTAGAACCACTGACCTGTAGAACCACTGACCTATAGAACCACCTATATAACCACTGACCTGTAGAACCACTGACCTGTAGAACCACTGACCTGTAGAACCACTGACCTGTAGAACCACTAACCTATAGAACCACTGACCTATAGAACCACCTATAGAACCACTGACCTATAGAACCACTGACCTATAGAACCACTGACCTATAGAACCACTGACCTGTAGAACCACTGACCTGTAGAACCACTGACCTGTAGAACCACTGACCTATAGAACCACTGACCTGTAGAACTACTAACATATAGAACCACTGACCTATAGAACCACTGACCTATAGAACCACTGACATATAGAACCACTGACCTATAGAACCACTGACCTATAGAACCACTGACCTATAGAACCACTGACCTATAGAACCACTGACCTGTAGAACCACTGACCTATAGAACCACTGACCTATAGAACCACTGACCTGTAGAACCACTGACCTATAGAACCACTGACCTGTAGAACCACTGACCTGTAGAACCACTGACCTATAGAACCACTGACCTGTAGAACCACTGACCTATAGAACCAACGGACCTGTAGAACCACTGACCTGTAGAACCACTGACCTATAGAACCACTGACCTGTAGAACCACTGACCTGTAGAACCACTGACCTATAGAACCACTGACCTATAGAACCACTGACCTGTAGAACCACTAACATATAGAACCACTGACCTATAGAACCACTGACCTATAGAACCACTGATCTATAGAACCACTAACATATAGAACCACTGACCTATAGAACCACTAACATATAGAACCACTGACCTGTAGAACCACTGACCTGTAGAACCACTGACCTATAGAACCACTGACCTGTAGAACCACTGACCTATAGAACCACTGACCTATAGAACCACTGACATATAGAACCACTGACCTGTAGAACCACTGACCTATAGAACCACTGACCTATAGAACCACTGACCTATAGAACCACTGACCTATAGAACCACTGACATATAGAACCACTGACCTGTAGAACCACTGACCTGTAGAACCACTGACCTATAGAACCACTGACCTATAGAACCACTGACCTGTAGAACCACTGACCTGTAGAACCACTGACCTATAGAACTACTAACCTATAGAACCACTGACCTATAGAACCACTGACCTATAGAACTACTAACCTATAGAACCACTGACCTATAGAACCACTGACCTGTAGAACCACTGACCTATAGAACCACTAACATATAGAACCACTGACCTGTAGAACCACTGTATATAATAGTTATTAATGAATTGCTATCATCATTATTGTGTCTGCAATCAATCGTTGTGGTTTAGTTTTATAATCCCAATCAATCGGTCTAAGGAACCAGAGTCTACTTTCAAGTCATCAATCGGTCTAAGGAACCAGAGTCTACTTTCATGTCATCAATCGGTCTAAGGAACCAGAGTCTGCTTTCATGTCATGGAAATAACAAATAAATAAACGCAAATAGAGCACAAAGCAGCAGCAAGGAGAGTAAAACTCCAAATCAAACCATAAACGTTACTAAAACCACTACTGCAAAGAAAGGCAGGCTTGTACACCACACCATAGGAGTAGGGTGAAGTTGCCCCTTGACCCTGACCTTTGGTCAGTTTGGAATTTCCCCCCACTAATGGCTAAGGTTAGAATTGGATGAGGGGAAGCTGATTTTAGATCTGTACCAAGGGGAAACCTCACCCCAGAGCTCACCAGAAACCCTAAAGTTACTAAAACCACTACTGCAGAAAGGCTTGTCCACCACTCCGATCCCTCACACCACACCACACTCTACAGGGTCACTACGAGGTCACGGCGGGTTCAAAGGTCACCTCCGCAAGTTTACCTTTTTGGCTGCCTGCTCCTCCTCCACACCGTCTCCTATTACAACATACACTACTTTCCTGCCATACCTCTGCATTATGCGCTCAAAGCAACCCTCTTTGCCTGCAACATAAACAAGGGGGGGGGAGAGGTCAAGGGTTAAAGGTCAGGAGAGAGAGAGAGAGGGTCAGGTGAGGTTACCTGGCTGGCCGCGTGTTCCTCGTCTCGCCCGTCACCAACCACAACATAGGTAATGTTAGTGCCGAAGCGGGACACTATTCTCTCAAAACAGCTCTCTTTGCCTGGAGACGACAACAAAGGATGTGTCCCCAGTGGTACCCTAGTCCCTTTATAGTGCACTAGCTTTGACCAGAGCCCATAGGGTGTGCTTTACGGGCCATGGTCAAAAGTAGTGCACTGTAAAGGGGATAGGGTGCCACTAGGGACACAAAGCCCTTTCACAGATTGAGTTTTTCTAACAAAGAGAGGATGAGACATTTCTGTAGATCAGGGATGAGGGAGACAAGGAGAGAGAACGAACACGCACACTGATATAAACATCTGTACACACACACACACACACTCCTTGGTTGTCTTATTTTCCATAAACACAAGAGAAAGGAGTGGATTGGCCCTGATAGTTCCTGACACACACCTGGTCGCCACAGAGATGCTTCAGATTACCATGGAAACATCAACACTGTCACCATGACAACCCTCCCCTCCCAGGCCCCATGCCAGTGTCCCAAATAGCACCCTGTCCCCTATGTAGTGCACTACTTTAGACCAGAGAATAGCACCCTGTCCCCTATGTAGTGCACTACTTTAGACCAGAGCCCACAGGGTTCCATATGGGCTCATACAGAGGGGTATAGTTCTGGTTTGGAGCCTTCAGGGTTGGGGTCAATTCCATTTCCGTTCAGGAAGTAAACTTACATTTCAATTGTGTGTGCGTGTGTGTGTGTTGTTCTTACCTATTTTGGTTGCACTGTAAATGTTCTCAATAGGGAAGGCAGATCCTAAACTATACAACAGAACTTTAGCCACCGCTGGTATCAGCTGGGTTGTTGTTACCAGCACATTCACACAGTTACTCCTAGAGAGAGGGAGAGGGGGAGAGAGAGAGAGAGGTGAGTAGAAGAGGGGGAGAGAGAGGGGGGGAGAGAGAGAGAGAGAGAGATATAGAGAGAGAGAGAGCGAGAGGAGATAGGTATGGGAGAAGTGGGGGGTTGGAGAATGGAGGTCTCTCGTCTCGTAGCTCTTCTCGTTTCCTTCTTTCTCTTTTCGCTCTCTCTCGCCTCTGTTTTTTTTTTCTCTCTCCCCCCCCTCTCTCTCTCTCTCTCTCTCCTCGCCCCTCTCTCTCCTCTCTCTCTTTTTTTTTTTTTTTTTTTTTTTTTTTTTTTTTTGCTCTCTCTCCCTCTCTCTACCTCTCTCTCTCTCCCTCCTCTCTCTCTCTCCTCTCTCTTCTCTCTCTCTCTCTCTCCTCCTCCTCTCTCTCCCTCCCCTCTCCTCTCTCGTCTCTCTCCTCCCCTCTCTCTCTCTCTCTCCTCTCTCTCTCTCTTCTCTCTCTCCCTTCTCTCCCCCCTCTCTCCTCTCTCCCCCTCTCCTCTTCTGTCTTCCCCTCGTCTCTCTCTCTTCTCTCTCTCTCTCTCCTCTTTTCTCTTCTGCCCTCCCTCTCCGCCTCATCCCCTGCTTTTCTCTCCTCGCTCTCTCTCGTCTCCCCCCCCTCGCTCCCCCAATTCCTCTCTCTCCCTAACTCTCGCTTCTAGCAGACCCCTTTTGGGTGGTTTAAATTCCTGGTTTAGCTTTCTAGGTTTTCCCCCCGCCCTCCTTGCCCCTCCCCCTCTCTTCGATCCCCTTAGTATTGACTCTTCCATTACATGAATATAGCTCTGATCACTGTTTTATTTGTCTAGTTCACGTTCATGTCAGAGACCAACCCCAGTTTTGTTTCGCGCCATTTTTTTGTGTTTTTTGTGTCCAGTGTGAGGGCGGGGCACCTGGAGCTGATGATTGACAGGGACTTGAGTGCGTTGGTGAGCCAGGAGTCAGTTAAAGCCTCCACTTCAGCTCTCAGCTGTAACCACGCATCCCTCTTAGCAGGGCCCAACAGGCCTGTCAACAATCAACAACAACAACAATAAAACATCTACTATAAACGAAAATAAACAACATTAGGGGCAGGATTTAATCTGATCACGCTTTGTCGACAAGGCGCCATTTCAAGGTTTTCCAATTGAGCCGACATATGCAACCTTTACGGTGTATGCAGTCTCCGCGAACGCCGGAACGTTGCCTTTTAAAAGGTGCATAGCCCACAAAGTGCAAACGGATTGAGTCCCAGCCTAAAGTACAGGACAAAACTAAATGTTTCTTAGTGGATTAAAATGTACACACTATAC
>LR778285.1:3045143-3125805 GCA_902810595.1 Coregonus sp. 'balchen' | reverse complement strand
TACCACTACACTATATCTGACTGGTTATAACTCCTCTTACCGCTACACTTATCTAACTGGGTTAATACCTCCTCTTACCATGACACTATATCGAACTGGGTTAATAACCCTTCTTATACCAATACACTATCTCTTTACTGGTTATAACTCCTCTTACCACTACACTAATCTGACTGGGTTCATAACTTCCTCTACCCTACACTATAAAATCTGACTGGGTTAATACCTCCTCTACCACTACACTATACTGGATCTGGTTAATAACTCCTCTTCACCACTACCTATTCTGACTGGGTTAGTAACTCCTCTTACCACTATATCTACAGGGTTAAATAACTCCCTTTACCACTACACTATATCCGACTGGGTAATAACTCCTCTTCCACTACACGATTCTGCCTGTTATAACTCCTCTTACCACTCTACACATATCTGACTGGGTTAATATCCGCTAACCACTAGTCTGACTGGGTTAATAACTCCTCTTACCACTACAGCTATATCTGACTGGTTAATAATACCTCCTCTTACCACTACACTATTCTGACTGGGTTTAATAACCCCTCTTACTCACGACACATATAACTGACCTGGTTAATCACTCCTCTTACCACTCCACTAGATCTTAACTGGGTTAATAACTCCTCTTATTACCACTACACTATTCTGACTGGTTACTAAACTCCTCTTACCACTACAACTATATCTGACTGGGTTAATAACTCTCTTACCCACTAACACTATATCTGACTGTTAAACTCCTCTTACCACTACACTATATCGACTGGTTAATACTTCCTCTTATACCACTAACACTATAATCTGACTGGGTATAACTCCTCTTACCACTACACGATATCTGACTTGGTTAATAACCCTCGTAAACTCCCTCTACCACTACACTAATATCGGACTGGTTAATAACTCCTCTGCCACTACACTATATCTGACTGGGTTAATAACTTCCTCTTACCACTACAACTATACTGACTGGTTAATAACTCCTCTTATCACTATCATCTGAACTGGGTTTAATAACTCCTCTTACCACTACCTATTCTACTGGTTCATAACTCCTCTTACCACTACACCTCATATCTACTGGTTAATAACTCCTCTTACCACTACACTAATATCTGAACTGGGTTAATACTCCTATTTAACCACTACACTATATCTGACTGGTAATAACTCCTCTTACCACTTATGACGGTTATAACTCCTCTTAACCACCACCGATATCTGACTGGTTATAACTCCTCTTACCATACACTATATCTGACTGGTTAATAACTCCCTCTTACCACTAAACACTAATATCTGACTGGGTTAATAACTCCTTCTTACCACTCCTATCAAATCTGACCTGGTTAATAACTCGCCTTACCACTACACTATACGGACTGCTAATCACTCTCTTACCACTACACTATATCTGATACTGGGTTAATTAACGTCCTCTTAAAACCACTACACTCTATCTGACTGGTTATAACTCCTCTTAACCCACTCCACTATATCTGACTGGGTTATAACTCCTCTTACCAAACTACACTATATCTGACTGGTTAATAACTCCTCTACCCACTACACTATATCTGACTGGTTAATAACTCCTCTTACCACTACACTAATATCTGACTGGGTTAATAAACTCCTCTTACCACTACACCACTATATCGGACTGGGTTAATACTCCTCTTCACCACTACACTATATTGACTGCGTTAATAACTCCTCTTATCACTATATCTGACTGTGTTATACCTCCTCTTACCACTACCGAGTAGCTGACTGGTTATAACTCCTTTACCACGACAATATATCTGACTGGTTAATTAACTCCTCTTACCACTACACTATATCTGACCTGGGTTAATAACTCCTCTTATCCACTACACTATATCTTGACTGGGTTATAACTCCTCTTACCACTAATCTGAAAACTGGTTAATAACTCCTCTTTACCACTACACTATATCTGACTGGTAATAACTTCCTCTTACCCCTACACTATATCTGACTGGTTAATAACTCTCTTACCACTACCCTATATCCTGACTGGGTTAATAAACTCCTCTTACCACTACACTCTATCTGAGCTGGTATAACTCCTCTTCCCACTAACACTATATCTTGACTGGTTAAAACGCCTCTTACCACTACACTATATCTGACTGGTTAATACATCCCTCTAACCACACAACTATTCTGACTGGTTATAACTCCTCTTACCACTACACTAATCTTGACTGGTTTAATAACTCCTCTTACCACTCACTACACTATATCTGACTGTTAAATAACTCCTCTTCCAAAAACTACACTATATCTGACTGGTTATAACTCCTCTTACCACAACACTATATCTGACTGGTTAAATATAACTCCTCTTACCACTACACACTATATCGACTGGGTTTATAACTCCTCTTACCACCGATACCTCTGACTGGGTTTACTAACTCCTCTACCACTACCTAATCTGGCGACTGGTTAATAACTCCTCTTACAACTACACTATATCTGACTGGGTTACAACTCCTCTTATACCACTCTATTGACTGGTTCTAACTCCTCTTACCACACTACACTATATCTGACTAGGTTAATAACCTCTTACCGTGACTACACTATATCTGACTGGGTGAATAACTCCTCTTACCACTACCTATACTGGACTGGTTACATAACTCCTCTTACCACTACATCTATAATTGACTGGGGTAATACCTCCTATTACCACTACACTATATCTGACTGGTTAATAACTCCCTCCTCCTTACCACTACACTATTCTGACTTGGGTTAATAACTCCGCTTATACCACTACATATTACCCACTACACTATATCTGACTGGTTAATACCTCCTCGTACACTATCATCTGACCTGGGTTAATAACTCCTCTCACCACTACACTATATCTGACTGGTTAATAATCTCCTCTTACCACTACACTATATCTGACTGGTTAATACTCCTCTTACCCTATATCTGACGGGTAATCCTCCTCTTACCACTACACCTATATCTGGACTGGTTAATCAACTCCTTCTACCACTCAACCTATATCTGACTGGTTATAACTCCTCTTAACCACTACACTCTATTGACTGGTTAATACTCCTCTTACCACTATAATCTTACTGGTTTAATAACTCCTCTTACCACGACACATAACTTACTGGGTTTAATAACTCCTCTTACTTACCACTATTCTGACTGGGTTAATAACTCCTCTCACACCACTGTACAAACTATATCTGAACTGGTTACTACTCCCCTTATATACCACTACACTATATCTGACGGGGTTAATACTCCTCTACCACACACTATATCCTGACTGGGTTAATAACTCTCTACCACTACCCTATATATCTGACTGGTTAATAACTCCTCTTAACCACTCCACTATAATCGACTGGGTTTAATAACTCCTCTTATCCACTACCTATATCTACTGGTTTAATAACTCCTCTTAACCTACTACAACTATATCTGACGGGGTGACGTAACTCCTCTATACACTACACGAATCTCTGACTGGGTTAATCCCCTCTTAACACTACAACTATATCTGTGACTGGGTTAATACTCCTCTTACCTAACTATACTGACTTGGTTAATATCTCCTCTTACCACTTAATCTGACTGGTTAATAACTCCTCTTACCACTTACACTATGAGTCTGACTGGTTAATAACCCTCTTACCAACGACACTATATCTGACTGGTTATACTCCTCTTACCACTATATCTGACTGGTTAATAATCCTCTTCACACACCTAACACATATCTGACTGGGTTATAACTCCTCTTACCACTACCCTCATATCTGACTGGTTAATAACTATCCTCTTACCACTACACATATCGACTGGGTTTAATAACTCCTCTACCTAACACTATATCTGACTGGGTTATTAACTCCCTCTTCCACTACAACTAATATCTTACTGGTTAATAACTCCCTCCTCTTACCAACTATATCTGACTGGTTATAACTCCTCTTAACCACTAACACTATATCTGACTGGGTTAATAACTCCTCTTACCACTACACTATATCTGACTTGTTATAACTCTCTAACCATTAACTATATCTGACTGTTAATAAACTCCTCTTACCACTACACTATTCTGACTGGTTATAACTCCTCTACATACCATATACCACCCGCCTGGGTAATACGTTTTTTTGAGTTCCAATGTGGACCCCGTGACTCAGAGTTGAGGACTCACTTCAGCCATAGGGACTCGTGGACTCGACCAATGAGTCGAGGGACTTGGACTTTTCCCTTTTTTCCGATTCGGACTTGAGGTTTAATGACTCTAACCAGGCCAGTATCAGTATCGCGATACTCGTTGTATCATGGGAAGGAAAACGAAAAGCGATTAACTTTTTAGAAACAGCTCTAATGTTGGTCCCGAACATCATTATGTTGTCATCCAGAGTGTGCTGGTGTGGCCGGTCATGAACATTCTAATTCCACCATTCCTTACATATAAAAACATTTAGCATCTTCTCCTGCTTCTCCACACATACCTACAGCCACTGATGGCGACCTTTGAACAGCTATATTTTATAAAGTCTAATAAATCCATGCATGTACCTACACCTCCAAAAAATCCATTTTTTTTTTGTAACGTGTCTAAAACTGATATGAAAAAATGAAAGTCTATTTCAGAAAAACAGAATAGCGTACTCTGATTGTCCTTATGTTAGGTCCTATCTGGCTATGCCATATGGTGGGGGCTACACTGTTCATTTACGGCAAGTTTTGCTTAAAATTTCCGGGCATTTTTTTAATTTTTTAGGTTGAAATACATTGACAAGCTAATAAAATAAAATTAAAAAGGGGACTGCCCATCGGCTATTCTGTTTTGTGGTTAAACAAAAAATAGGCCTCTAATAAATTTAAGTTATTAATGAAACTTTTAGTTGTGTCAAAACAGGGGCTTATTTTTAGATTTTTTTTTATATATTCAGCTCATGTCAACTCTAATGATGATTTGAAAAAAGTTGCATGAAAGGCATGAGTTCTGCTTTGTTTTTAGTGCAGGCTGCACACACTTCAACGCCTCGAATTTCCCGGGTGCATCCCCTTTGTGTGGCTGTAATGCCCCCTAAAAAAAATCCATGCCTTTTGCAGCCAGTGGCCGTTGTGCCCTTGGGCTGAATATAATAATTATAATTCCGCCGAAGCAGCTCTTACTTGCATGGCTCTCCGTCACGTGATCGGGTCTTTCTCACAGGCTACAAGTGAAGACCGACACATTCGGGACGCAACTGCACGCGTCCTTATCCAATTCCGAGGTGCATATTGAAGATATTGGAAGAACTGTCCACATTTTAATTTTCATCAACCAACAAGATGAGTAGGCCTAACGAACAGCAAAAGCACTAGCCTATGTCAATCTATGTTGACCTGTTCTATTCTGTGTGAGAAATAAATATTCCAAACATAGTCTGGGACAGTTGTGGGATGCGATAGATCCCACATTAATGCAACCACTAGCATCAAAAACACTTTTTTACGCAATGAGGCTGACGCAACACATCAGAACGTTTAGCTTAAAATGTTGATAAACTATTAGACTATTTCTTCACATTATAAGCGCAGCAATGCGTACATGGCAGTAGGCTATAAGCGTGAATGTTCCATTAGCGGGAAAACACTGCAAATGCAATTATGCATGTAATGCTTTTATTATAAAGGTGCATTTTAATTGTGAAAATTACCTTTCCCAAACTTGAAACTCACGTGCTGCGTATGTATGCCAGTTCGGCTCTGCACCTGTTGTAAAGCGGATTAAATATAATGGAGGGTTTTCCTGTGGTTCATTTTCATGCCAGCCAGGTAGGCTATACTCCTGTTTCAAAGAGAAGCAATGTGCTTAATATTAGGAAAGATGAGAAATAAATATACATTTTACATTTTAGTCATTTAGCAGACGCTCTTATCCAGAGCGACTTACAGTTAGTGAATACATTTTTATATTTTATTTTATCATTTTTTTCTTTTCTTTTTTTTAAATATATTTTTTTATTTTTATACTGGCCCCCCATGGGAATCGAACCCACAACCCTGGCGTTGCAAACGCCATGCTCTATCAACTGAGCTACATCCCTGCCGGCCATTCCCTCCCCTACCCTGGACGACGCTGGGCCAATTGTGCACCGCCCCATGAATCTCCCGGTCGCGGCCGGCTGCGACAGACCTAGCCTATAGAAAGCTGATCGATCATCCTCTTTAATAGAGGCTATCACTCTGTTTTCTCCCCCAATTGCATAGCCTATAGAAATGTTGCGCAACATGAGCTCATGCGCTCTCATGAAGTGTTTGATTAGATTTTCGATGACATTTGCATCGACGTCAGAGTGATTAGAGGGACAATAGAGTGCTGAGTACCAGGCAGTTAGCAAGTTTGGTAGGCTACTAATGACCAGCATCAGAGCTTGGAGAAGCCTAGTTACCGTGACTACACTGTCATTAGTAGGTGTGGCAGTAATACGGCCACCCTAACAGCCCTCATACAGAGTCACATTTATTTAGCACACAACAGGTTTTTAAAAGGACCCAAAAAAATTAGGTGTGCTTTGTGTTTTAATTTTTGCCATTGAAAAAAATATCCTGGTCCAAAAGGTATCATCCCGACTGGAAACAGTCATTAGCTCCCGTTCTACTTTTGGACATCAATGTGGCCTGCAGTGTCTGGGGAACGTTGATACAATGACGTAACCGAGTGAAACCCTCTCTCTCTCTCTCTCCTCTCTCCTCCTCCTCTCTCCTCCTCCTGCTCTCCTCGTCTCTCCTCTCTCTCTCTCAGGTCTCTCTCTCTCTCTCTCTCTCTCTCTCTCTCGTCATCTCCTCCTCCTTCTCTCTCTCCTCTCTCTCTCCTCCCTCGCTCATCTCTCCTCTCTGTCTCTCTGTCCTCTCTTCTCTCTCTGTCTCTCTCTGTCTCTCTGTCTCTCTGTCTCTCTGTCTCTGTCTCTCTCTCTCTGTGTATAAAAACTGGCCCACTGTTTTGGTCATTTTGACAATAACTAGGTCTTCCTATGTTTACCAACGACCAAATGAAGCATTCAAAGAAAAAGAAAAACTCCCTACAATCAAACATAGGGGAGGTTTGATTTTGCTGCCTCTGGTACTAGGGGCCTTGAATGTGTGCAAGGAAAAAGTCTGATTTATCAAACAATCCTACGAGGGTCATACTGGTAGGAGATAACCATTGATAAATAACAATTGTTTTTCAGCCTCAGTGCTTGTGCACGACCTTGGCTGTTTTGCATTTCGAAAACGCCCGTAATTAACCATATACGGTCAAAATCATCCCTTTAACCCGCGGGGAATACACAACGTCATACCCATGAAATAAAAACGGCGCAACCAAAAAAAGCTACGAAAAATAAAAGATTCCGAGACTGAAAGAGAGGTGCTAGTGTCAGAGATTGAGTACAACCAAAATGTTTTATTTGACTCGCTCAGTTGTGGCTTGACCAGTAAAAATGTAAACATACATTAGGACAATTAAAGTTGCTTTAGCAATGGAACATTTACTACAAATGAGTAGGCAACATTGACCCAATAAGCCATCCTGACTGCACTTTATATGGATTATTATTGTAACAAAAGCACTGATGTGGGCAAATTATAAAGCATGTCAAGACATGTCGTATGAATTCACAATTAAAAAAAATATTTTATTATTACTCACAATTTCACACATTTTCAACATATATTTTCCCCGTTCTATGCTTGACAAGCAGTTCCCTTATTCAAAGACTTGGAACTTGGTGTATGGATGGTCGTGGCTGTGTATGGATGGTCGTGGCTGTGTATGGAGGGTCGTGGCTGTGTGTGGATGGTCGTGGCTGTGTATGGATGGTCGTGGCTGTGTATGGATGGTCGTGGCTGTGTATGGATGGTCATGGGCTGGGTATGGATGGTCCGTGGCTGTGTATGGATGGTCATGGCTGTGTATGGATGGTCATGGCTGTGTATGGATGGTCATGGCTGTGTATGGATGGTCATGGCTGTGTATGGATGGTCGTGGCTGTGTATGGATGGTCATGGCTGTGTATGGATGGGTCGTGGGCTGTGTATGGATGGTCGTGGCTGTGTATGGATGGGTCATGCTGTGTATGGTGGTCGTGGCTGTGTATGGATGGTCGTGGCTGTGTATGGATGGTCATGGCTGTGTATGGATGGTCGTGGCTGTGTATGGATGGTCGTGGCTGTGTATGGATGGTCGTGGCTGTGTATGGATGGTCGTGGCTGTGTATGGATGGTCATGGCTTGTATGGGATGGTCCATGGCTGTGTATGGATGGTCATGCTGTGTATGGATGGTCATGGCTGTGTATGGATGGTCAGGCTTTTTATGGATGGTCATGGCTGGTTTTTGGGTGGGCGTGGCTGTTTTATGGGGTTTATGGCTTGTATGGAGGTCGGGCGGGGTATGGTGGGCCGGGGGCTGTGAATTTATGGGCAAGGGGGGGGTAGGTGGTCGGGCGTGATGGATGGTTTTGGCTGTGTATGGGGTGGTCATGGCCTTTTGTATGGGTGGTCGTTGGGTTGTGTATTGGGGTGGGCCCCTGGCTTTGTTGGAGGGGCGTTTGGGTGTGTATGGGTTTTCTTTGGGTGTGTATGGATGGTCGGGGTGTGTTTGGAGGGGCCCCCGGGTGTGTATGGATGGTCATGGGTGTGTAGGGTGCCCCCGGCTGTGTATGGATGGGTCCCCTTTGGGTGTTAGGGTGGTCCTGGGGTGTAAGGATTTGGCATGACAAAAAGAGAGGGGAAAGAGAGAAGATAGAGAGAGAGAGAGAGAGGGGGAAAAGAGGAAAGAAGAAGAGAAGAGCAGAAGGAAGAGATTTGAAGAGTAGAGGAAATCGGGGAGGTATTAATTAGATAGAAAATTTTCGATTTTTTATAATCCCCGGCCCCCCAAATTGGGGGTTTTTTTTCTTTTTTTATGGTTTATTTTTTTTTTTATTTTCTTTTTTTGTTTATTTCCCTTTTACTCTCATGTTGATAAATCTCACACTTTGGGCGTGGAAATTCATTTCCCCCTTTACGGTTTTTAAAACCCCCAACCCTTTTGCCCACAAAAACGGTTGAAAAAATGAGGGGGCCCCCGAAACTGAAAACACATCCCAACCTTGGGGGAAAGCTGAAAAAAGAGGGGGGGTGGAGGGTTCCAATCAAAAGTTGAAGAATTAAGACATTTTTGCTGGGTGAAGAGTTGGGGGCCCAAATTTTCCAGTAGAAAGGGGCCCAAAGGGTCACTGGTTGGTTTCCCGAACATTTGTTTTTGGCCCGTTGGTTTTAAAAAAACTTAACAAACCCAATTTAATTATAGAACAAGCTGTATAAGTGAAACTTCATTAAATGTTTTTCCCAGTTTTTTTTTTTCTTATTCCCACACAAAGGAAACCCGCTGTAATAAGAGATCCCCCGGAGACCACCCTGGCCCAAAGAGATGGCTGGGTCATTTGAGGGGGAAAGTTTTGGGGGATGTGGTGTGTTGTTTTTTGTGGTGTTGTGTTTTGTTTGGGTTTAAATCCCCCCCCCAGAGGGCTGCTAAAAAAACCCTTAAAAAACCTTTAATCTTCAAAAATTTTGTTTCATATTAATTAAAACCCTCCTTTGTATGGGGGAATGGGGGAAGGTGTGTGGTGTTTAAACCCAAAAGATGTAAAGAAAACATTAAAGGTTTTTTTTTTTTCCCTTACAAAAGGGCAATGAAAACGGGAAAAATTTTTCTAATTTAACGATGAGGTGAACTGAAGGCCCGGTTTTTTTAAACTTTTAAACCCCCCCCTATTTTATTTCCCCCCCCTTGCCCCTTGGCTCTCTGTCTCCCCTTTTTCTCTTTTCTCCTTTTCTCTGTCTCTTTTCCCCCCTCTTCCCTTCCTCCCCCTCCCTCCCCCTCCCCTTCTTTTCCTTTTCCCCCCTCCTTCTCTCTCTCTTCTCTGTCTCTGTCTCTGTCTCTTTTCCCCCCCTCTCCCCCTCCTCCCATCCACATCTTTTTGGGCAGGAAGAGAGAAGAACAGAGAGAGAGAGAGAGAAAGAAGGGGAAAAAGAGAGAGGGGAGAGCGAGGGAGAGAGAGAGAAAGGGACAGACAGAAGAAAGAGAAAAAACCGAAAGAGAGAGCTCCCCTTCTCCCCTCTCTCTCCCCATCTCTCTCTCTCTCTCTCTCTCTCTCCTCTCTCTTCCTCTTTTCTCTCTCTTCCCCTCCCCCGACTTGGTTGTTTAAAATTTTTATGCTTTCCCTTTTTTTTGGGAATTTTCCCGGGGCCCCTTTTGGGCCCCCCCTCAAAAAAACCCCACCCGTTTTTTTTTCCTTCCTTTTTTTTTCCAATCAAATTTATTTTTCCTTTCAAATTTTTTTTTTCCCTAACCCCCAACCCTTAAAAACCAACCCCAACCCTAAAAACCCCCCCCCCCCAACCTAAACCCCAAAAACCCCCCCACTTAAACCTCCCAAAACCCCAACCCCCAAACCCAACCCTTAACCCTAACCCCAAACCCCCAAAGTTAACCCAAAATTTAAACCCTAAATTAAAAAAAAAACCCAAAAAAGAAAAAAAAAACCCTAAAAATTAAAAAAAAACCCAAACTTTTAAAATCCAAACCCCAAAATAAAAAAACCCCAACCTAAAAAAAAAGTTAAAAAACCCCTAAACCCCAAACCCCAACCCAACCCCCCAAACCCCCCCCAACCCCCTTAAAAATCCCCCCCAAAAAACCCCAAACCCCCAAACCCCCAAACCCCTTTAAACCCAACCCCCCAAAAACCCAAATTAAAACCCCCAAAACCCCCAACCCTAAACCCCAAACCCCTTAAAACCCAACCCCCAAAACCCAAAATTAACCCCCAAAAACCCCCAACCCTAACCCCAAACCCCCAAACCCAACCCCCAAAACCCCAAAGTTACCCCAAAACCCCCAACCCAACCCCCCAAACCCTTTCCTAACCCCCCAAACCCAACGTTAACCCCAAACCCCCAACCCTAAACCCAACCCTTAAACCCCCAAAACCCCCAAACCCCAAAGTTTAACCCCCAAAACCCCCAACCCTAAAACCCCAACCCCCTTAAATAACCCCCCCCCCCAACCCTTAACCCCCAAAACCCAAACGTTAAACCGAGTCCAAACCCCCTAACCCTAAACCCAACCCTTAACCTAACCCCAAACCCAACGTTAACCCCAAACCCCTAACCCTAAACCCAACCCTTAACCTAACCCCAAACCCAACGTTAACCCCAAACCCCTAACCCTAAACCCAACCCTTAACCTAACCCCAAACCCAACGTTAACTCCAAACCCAACGTTAACCCCAAACCCAACGTTAACTCCAAACCCCTAATTCTAATTGTAACCCTTAAATGGCCTTTTTTTTTTCCTTGTGGGGACCTTCACATGTTCCTTGTTTTACTACCCTCATGAGGACTTCTGGGGCCTCATTTAGAACCGTTGTGTAAATTTCACACTAAATATCTGCGTGCCCCATGTCTGATAAGACTGCAGACGTACAAAAATACTGACATTTATGAACTTGCCGCACGCTATACATTGGCATGCATGTTATAAATCAGACCCGTCCTGAATCTGTAGGCATGAACAAGCATTATCACTCCACCAGAGAAAGGCCCATCAGTCACCTTTTATGGTGACAATAACGCCCTTATTTGCTGTATACTTTGGAAGTATTGGAATTAGGCCCAGACAGTATCTAAAGGAAATAGCAATGGCCAACTTAATCAAACGTCTCTGGAGGTTTGATGGCAGAATGTTCAACTTTTGCAGTGACATTTGCTGTAGGCCTAGACAGACAAAAAACCAATAGCTGATACCTGTGGAGCTGTAAACAGATCATTTGATAGGGCTTAATGTTTTGCATTGACTTCTTCCTCAAACCTATATGCTGCACTGTCCGTGAACTCTGAAACATTGTCTAGTTACAGTGGTAGTCATACACACTTCAATGCAACAGATTAACTGCCTATTTCTAATAATTTTAGCATGCAAAGAAACAAAATGGATGTTCTCTCGTCTCACTAATGGCAAACGATTGCATCTTGTTAGTAACCTGTTATTTGTATTGAACAAACATGTCCATCTTATCCCCCAATTTGATGTTTGCCTGCTTGGAACGCAATCCTTCAACCACTATAAACCGCGTACGCACGATCTAAAGTTTGTGGGAAGGTGAGCATATTCTCACGTCAAGTTCAGTTTTTTATAAAAACTTCAGTGTGAAAACTGGCTCACGCATGTTTTGGGGGTATATTTTGTACGTATGCACGGTTTATACGAGGCCTCAGGTCCCCACAAGGATAATAAAACCAAGCACACACACGCGAAATCTGCCAAGTGGTCGGTGGGAGAGAAGACAAGCGCTTTACTCTCTGTTTACACACATTCTTCAAAAGGTTTACTCAAGTCCTCACGCCTCTCTATGCGTGTGTGTGTACTAGACCTTCAATTCTAAATGGTTTACAGTACTGGCTAGCGAACGGTTTACAGTACTGGCTGGTGAACGGTTTACAGTACTGGCTAGTGAACGGTTTACAGTACTGGCTGGTGAACGGTTTACAGTACTGGCTGGTGAACGGTTTACAGTACTGGCTGGTGAACGGTTTACAGTACTGGCTAGTGAACGGTTTACAGTACTGGCTGGTGAACGGTTTACAGTACTGGCTGGCGAACGGTTTACAGTACTGGCTGGCGAACGGTTTACAGTACTGGCTAGCGAACGGTTTACAGTACTGGCTAGTGAACGGTTTACAGTACTGGCTAGTGAACGGTTTACAGTACTGGCTAGCGAACGGTTTACAGTACTGGCTGGTGAACGGTTTACAGTACTGGCTAGCGAACGGTTTACAGTACTGGCTAGTGAACGGTTTACAGTACTGGCTAGTGAACGGTTTACAGTACTGGCTAGTGAACGGTTTACAGTACTGGCTAGTGAACGGTTTACAGTACTGGCTGGTGAACGGTTTTACAGTACTGGCTGGTGAAACGGTTTACCAGTACTGGCTGGTGAACGGTTTACAGTACTGGCTGGTGAACGGTTTACAGTACTGGCTAGTGAACGGTTTACAGTACTGGCTGGTGAACGGTTTACAGTACTGGCTGGCGAACGGTTTACAGTACTGGCTGGCGAACGGTTTACAGTACTGGCTGGTGAACGGTTTACAGTACTGGCTGGTGAACGGTTTACAGTACTGGCTGGTGAACGGTTTACAGTACTGGCTGGTGAACGGTTTACAGTACTGGCTGGTGAACGGTTTACAGTACTGGCTAGTGAACGGTTTACAGTACTGGCTAGTGAACGGTCTACAGTACTGGCTAGTGAACGGTTTACAGTACTGGCTAGCGAACGGTTTACAGTACTGGCTAGCGAACGGTTTACAGTGCTGACTAGTGAACGGTTTACAGTGCTGGCTAGTGAACGGTTTACAGTGCCGGCTAGAGAGTGCCGGCTAGTGAACAGTTTACAGTACCGGCTAGTGAACGGTTTACAGTACTGGCTAGAGATTGCCGGCTAGTGAACGGTTTACAGTACCGGCTAGTGAACGGTTTACAGTACCGGCTAGCGAACGGTTTACAGTACCGGCTAGTGAACGGTTTACAGTACTGGCTAGAGATTGCCGGCTAGTGAACGGTTTACAGTACCGGCTAGTGAACGGTTTACAGTACTGGCTAGAGATTGCCGGCTAGTGAACGGTTTACAGTACCGGCTAGTGAACGGTTTACAGTACCGGCTAGCGAACGGTTTACAGTACTGGCTAGAGAGTGCCAGCTAGTGAACGGTTTACAGTACCGGCTAGTGAACGGTTTACAGTACCGGCTAGTGAACGGTTTACAGTACCGGCTAGAGAGTGCCGGCTAGTGAACGGTTTACAGTGTCGGCTAGTGAACGGTTTACAGTACCGGCTAGTGAACGGTTTACAGTACCGGCTAGCGAACGGTTTACAGTACTGGCTAGCGAACGGTTTACAGTACTGGCTACCGAATGGTTGACAGTGCTGGCTAGCGAATGGTTTACAGTACTGGCTAGTGAATGGTTTACAGTGCTGGCTAGCGAATGGTTTACAGTACTGGCTAGTGAATGGTTTACAGTGCTGGCTAGCGAATGGTTTACAGTACTGGCTAGTGATTTCCCTGATAATACCACCACATCAACTTTCAGTCTATTATTGCAAATAATCTTTATTTATTTTTCTCTCTCTCTCCCCCATCCCTCCATACACCCCCAAAACCCCCCTCCCCTCCCCCCCCCTCCCCCTCCCCCCTCTTACCTCCAGTTCCGTTGGTAGTGGCAGAGGAGCCTGTCAGCTTGGAGCCTGATGAGTCTCCGCCCCCCACACTGTTATGAGGACTGGCTAGGTCTTGCATCTCCATAGGCCTGACACACACACACACACACACACACACAAACATTAATGAGTACAGGTCATGTCTTGTATTTAGTCTGAAACCAAATTACAGAACATTAATGAGTACAGGTCATGTCATGTATTTAGTCATGTATTTAGTCTGAAACCAAAGTACAGAACATTAATGAGTACAGCTGTTCCGGATGACTATGTGATCACGCTCTCCGTAGCCGATGTGAGTAAGACTTTTAAGCAGGTCAACATTCACAAGGCCGCAGGGCCAGACGGATTACCTTGACGCGTACTCCGAGCATGTGCTGACCAACTGGCAAGTGTCTTCACTGACATTTTTAACATGTCCCTTACTGAGTCTGTAATACCAACATGTTTCAAGCAGACCACCATAGTCCCCGTGCCCAAGGACACTAAGATAACCTGCCTAAATGACTACCGACCCGTAGCACTCACGTCTGTAGCCATGAAGTGCTTTGAAAGGCTGGTCATGGATCACATTAACACCATTATCCCAGAAACCCTAGACCCACTCCAATTTGCATACCACCCCAACAGATCCACAGATGATGCAATCTCTATTGCACTCCACACTGCCCTTTCCCACCTGGACAAGAGGGACACCTATGTAAGAAAGCTATTCATTGACTACAGCTCAGCGTTCAACACCATAGTTGGTAGGTGATCAAATACTTATGTCATGCAATAAAATGCAAATTAATTACTTAAAAATCATACAATGTGATTTTCTGGATTTTTGTTTTAGATTCTGTCTCTCACAGTTGAAGTGTACCTATGATAAAAATTACAGACCTCTACATGCTTTGTAAAAAGAAAAACCTGCAAAATCGGCAGTGTATCAAATACTTGTTCTCCCCACTGTCTACAGTGGGGAAAAAAAGTATTTAGTCAGCCACCAATTGTGCAAGTTCTCCCACTTAAAAAGATGAGAGAGGCCTGTCATTTTCATCATAGGTACACGTCAACTATGACAGACAAAATGAGAAAAGAATATCCAGAAAATCACATTGTAGGATTTTGAATGAATTTATTTGCAAATTATGGTGAAAAATAAGTATTTGGTCAATAACAAAAGTTTCTCTATACTTTGTTATATACCCTTTGTTGGCAATGACACAGGTCAAACGTTTTCTGTAAGTCTTCACAAGGTTTTCACACACTGTTGCTGGTATTTTGGCCCATTCCTCCATGCAGATCTCCTCTAGAGCAGTGATGTTTTGGGGCTGTCGCTGGGCAACACGGACTTTCAACTCCCTCCAAAGATTTTCTATGGGGTTGAGATCTGGAGACTGGCTAGGCCACTCCAGGACCTTGAAATGCTTCTTACGAAGCCACTCCTTCGTTGCCCGGGCAGTGTGTTTGGGATCATTGTCATGCTGAAAGACCCAGCCACGTTTCATTTTCAATGCCCTTGCTGATGGAAGGAGGTTTTCACTCAAAATCTCACGATACATGGCCCCATTCATTCTTTCCTTTACACGGATCAGTCGTCCTGGTCCCTTTGCAGAAAAACAGCCCCAAAGCATGATGTTTCCACCCCCATGCTTCACAGTAGGTATGGTGTTCTTTGGATGCAACTCATCATTCTTTGTCCTCCAAACACGACGAGTTGAGTTTTTACCAAAAAGTTCTATTTTGGTTTCATCTGACCATATGACATTCTCCCAATCCTCTTCTGGATCATCCAAATGCACTCTAGCAAACTTCAGACGGGCCTGGACATTTACATTTACATTTACGTTTACGTCATTTAGCAGACGCTCTTATCCAGAGCGACTTACAAATTGGTGCATTCACCCTATAGCCAGTGGGATGTCCCTGGCGGCGTAGTGTGTTACTGATGGTAGGCTTTGTTACTTTGGTCCCAGCTCTCTGCAGGTCATTCACTAGGTCCCCCCGTGTGGTTCTGGGATTTTTGCTCACCGTTCTTGTGATCATTTTGACCCCACAGGGTGAGATCTTGCGTGGAGCCCCAGATCGAGGGAGATTATCAGTGGTCTTGTATGTCTTCCATTTCCTAATAATTGCTCCCACAGTTGATTTCTTCAAACCAAGCTGCTTACCTATTGCAGATTCAGTCTTCCCAGCCTGGTGCAGGTCTACAATTTTATTTCTGGTGTCCTTTGACAGCTCTTTGGTATTGGCCATAGTGGAGTTAGGTGTGTGATTGTTTGAGGTTGTGGACAGGTGTCTTTTATACTGATAACAAGTTCAAACAGGTGCCATTAATACAGGTAATGAGTGGAGGACAGAGGAGCCTCTTAAAGAAGAAGTTACAGGTCTGTGAGAGCCAGAAATCTTGCTTGTTTGTAGGTGACCAAATACTTATTTTCCACCATAATTTGCAAATAAATTCATTAAAAATCCTACAATGTGATTTTCTGGATTTTTTTTTCTCAATTTGTCTGTCATAGTTGACGTGTACCTATGATGAAAATTACAGGCCTCTCTCTGTCACGCGTGCTGTAGGTGGGTGGAGTGGTGGAATCAAACGCAGAACACCGAAGGATAGTCCAAACAACTTTAGTTAATCTCCAAACAGGAAAAATAACAACACTTGCCCGAAGGCAAAATACGCACGAAGGCGAAATAGCAACAAGCGCACTAACAGGTGCGTAACGCTCCAACGCAGTGGAGGAAAGCTCAACCGAGCGAAAGGGCGAAAATAAGCCCAACACACGACAGACCAAAATCAATAACACACAACACCTGACAAACACAACGAGAACTAAATAGGACACTAATGACACTAAATGATAACAGGTGTGACAACAATCAGACAAAAGCAAACGAACATGAAACATACAACGGTGGCAGCTAGTATTCCGGAGACAACGAACGCCGAAGCCTGCCCGAACAAGGGAGAGAGGCAGCCTCGGCCGAAACCGTGACACTCTCATCCTTTTAAGTGGGAGAACTTGCACAATTGGTGGCTGACTAAATACTTTTTTTCCCCACTGTAGCTAGAATAAAATCTAAATCTGTGCAACAATTTATTGATAAGGGTAGCTTAAACTCCAGCGGATATTTCACTGTTTTCTTTTTGTAATTCACGCATCTCCGCTGGCAACTCGCCTAGCTCTTTCCCCTCTAGCTCTTAAACGATATAGTCTGAAACGAGTAGCCTCGGCTATATATAGACAATGAACAGATATAGTTTGAAATGTATTTCGAACAATGATAGGCCTATTTGGGGGGAAAGTTTGAATGGAGAGAGCGACGTGTAACTCTGTGACGTGATCACATCGGCTAAATTGCCTCATTGCCGCGCTCTGATGCATTGCAAAAAAAAAAAAATGGCCGAGAATTTTTGTAATGTATTCATTCACACAGCGAACCCACAGACCTGTCAATGGCAGGCTACCCTGTCTTTTTTTGTCATACTAAAAAAATTCCGCTAATGTCTCCAGTCATATAAGATATAGTAGGCTAAAATTGCATGAAATGTGTTTAGGCCTAAGGCCACAATTTTTGCCGGGCAAAGAAAGGAGAAAACTCTATTTACCATTTCTAAATTAGGCATTGGAATTCTTCGATGCAGCTCTCTCACAGGCTAGGTTAGGCTACTTACACATATACAATAAAGGAATGTTTTGCAAAGTTTTTATGTTTTTAGTTTTTATTTTACTTGTATTTAACTACGCAAGTCAGTTAAGAACAAATTCTTATACGATTAATTCAAATGAATTATAAAAATAGTATCATGGAAAAGTTTCATGAATTGAGTGCCTGTGTTTGTAGCCATGCTTGCGACGTTAGGCTAGGCTATATGTTGTTAGAGATCTATTGTTTTGTTAATACGAACAAAGTTTTACAATATTCTGGAAATAACAAATATGGTTTAAGCATGGCTCTACAACCTTATTCCTGGAGAGATACCCTCCTGTAGGTTTTAACTCCAACCCTGTTCCTGGAGAGCTACCCTCCTTCATCATCAAAGACAATGTTCCAGATCCGTCTACATGGAGAGACATCTCTCTCTTACCCTCGGTCTATAAAGTGTTCATGAAAAGCTTGCTTCCCGCATACTACCATGGCTTGTAGATACAGGCATTCTCTTTCCCAAACAACAGGCAAATATAGACAGACAGGGCATGAATGAGCATGTTTTTGCCTAAAAACTGGAATTGATGACTTCAAGCACGAATCCACAGAGCTTTCCACTGTGTTTCTGGACATGAATCCACAGAGTTTTCCTCTGTGTTTCTGGACATGAATCCACACAGTTTTCCTCTGTGTTTCTGGACATGAATCCACAACAGTTTTCCACTGTGTTTTCTGGACTTCAGAGACGCCTCAGAGTGTACTCTTGTCTTGAAACATACCAGCTATCTTAGATATAAGTTTAATGTTGCTGGCGACTGGGTGGAACAAGTTGAGGAGCTCGTCCATGAGTATTCAACCAGACTTGATATGATTGACATTTGCCCTCTGCCTGTGGTCATGAAGCTAGATGCTGTGAGAGAGGAAAGATTCAACATCTGTTTGCCACAATTCTTTGCGGATGATTCCACACTCTGCATGTCAGCACCCAAAGCCAGTGAACTCACTGAGATTCTAAATAAGGAGTTCCAGTCAGTATCAGAATGGGTGATTGATAATAAACTGGTCTTAAATACATCTAAAACTACAAGCATTGTATTTGATTCAAAACATTCCACACCTCAACTGGAGTTGTGCATAAAGAGTGTGACCATTGACCAAGTCGAGGAAGCTAAACTCCTAGGTATAACATTGGACGGTCAATTATCATGGTCAAGTCATAAAGTTGTTGGGAAAATAGTTAGGGGATATGTCTGTTATAAAAACAACTTTTGTGTTTTTGACACAAAGATCAACTTTACTAGTTGTTCAGACTATGGTCTTGTCCCATCTTGATTACTGTCTGGTAAAATGGTCAGGGGCAGCAAAGAAAGACCCTAGCAAAGCTGCAGCTGGCTCAAAACAAAGCAGAACACCTTGCCCTTAACTGCACACAAATAACTAACATCAACAACATGCATGCCAGTCTTTCCTGGTTGAGGGTTGACGAGAGATTTACTGCTTCTCTTCTAGTTTTTATGAGAAATACTACTGTAATGAAAATTCCAGATTGTCTGCATAATCGAATAACATTCAGCTCAGATACCTATAAACCACAAGACATGCCACCAGGGGTCTCTTCACAGTCCCCAAGTCCAAAACTAATTCATGGCAACACACAGTATTATACAGCGCCATGATCGCATGGAAATCCCTTCCATCTCCAATTATCAAGCAAAGAGCTAAATGACCTTAAAAAAAAAAAGGTTAAACATCTCATGGAACGGCGGGGACTGTGAGGATCACACACTGACACTAACACACACAGACACTCCAACACACACAGACACTCCAACACACACAGACACTAACACACTCAGACACTAACACACACAGACACTAACACACACAGACACACTAACACACACAGACACTAACACACACAGACACTAACACACACAGACACTCCAACACACACAGACACTCCAACACACACAGACACTCCAACACACACAGACACTAACACACACAGACACTCCAACACACACAGACACTCCAACACACACAGACACTCCAACACACACAGACACTCCAACACACACAGACACTCCAACACACACAGACACTCCAACACACACAGACACTCCAACACACACAAACACCAGACATTCCAACACACACAGACACTCCAACACACACAGACACTCAACACACACAGACACTCCAACACACAGACACTAACCACACACAGACACTCCAACACACACAGACACTCCAACACACACAGACACTCCAACCCACCACAGACACTCCAACACCACCACAGACACTAACACACACAGACACTCCACACACACAGACACTCCAACACACACAGACACTCCAACACACACAGACACTCCCAACACACACCAGACCACTCCACACACTCAGACACTAACCACCACACAGACACTCCAACACACACAGACACTCCAACACACACAACCTCCAACACACACAGACACTCCAACACACACAGACACTCCAACACACACAGACACTCCAACACACACAGACACTAACACACACAGACACTCCAACACACACAGACACTCCAACACACAGACACTCCAACACACCACAGACCTCCAACACACACAGACACTAACACACACAGACACTCCAACACACACAGACACTCACACCACACAGACACTCCACACACACAGACACTCCAACACACTCAGACACTAACACACAAGATACTAACACACACAGACCACTAACAACCACCAGACACTAACACACACAGACACTCCAACACAACCACAGACACTCCAACACACACACCGACACTCACAACACACACAGACACTAACACACACAGACACTCCAACACACACAGACACTCCACACACACAGACACTCCAACACACACCAGACACTCCAACACCACACAGACACTCCACACCACACAGACACTCCAACACACACAGACACTAACACACACAGACACTCCAACACACACAGACACTCCAACACACACAGACACTCCCAACACACACAGACACTCCAACACACACAGACACTTCCAACACACACAGACCCTCCAACACACAACACTCCAACACAACACGACACTAACACACCCACAGACACTCCAACACACAGACACTCCAACACACACATACACTCCAACACACACATACACTCAACACACACAGACACTCCAACACACACAGACACTCCAACACACACAGACACTCCAACACACTCAGACACTAACACACACGACCCTAACACAGACACTAACACACACAGGACACTAACACACACAGACACTCACACACACAGACACTCCAACACACACAGACACTCAAACACCACAGACACTCCAACACACACAAACACTCCAACACACACAGACACTACACACACCACACTCCAACACCCCACAGACACTCCAACACACACAGACACTCCACCCAACATAGACACTACAAACACAGACACTCCAACACACACAGACACTCAACAACACACAGACACTCCAACACACACAGACACTAAACACACAGACAATCCAACACACACAGACACTCCAACACACACACACACTCCAAAACACACAACATCCAACAACCAGAACACTCCCAACACACCCAGACACTCCAAACACACACAGACACTCAAACTGACACACTAGACACTCTAAAACACACACAGGATCACTCCAACACACACAGCACACTAACACACCACTAGACACTCCAACACACACAGGACACTCCAACACAACAGCACACTCACCACACACAGACACTCCCAACAACCACACAGACACTCAACACCACACAGACACTACAACACACAACCAGGACACTCGCAACTACACCACAGACACTCCAAACACACACAGACACTCCAACACACACAGGACACTCAAACACAACAGACACTCCAACCACCCCACAGACACTCCAACACACCACAGCCCTCCAACACACACACGACACTCAACCACACACAGACACTCCAAACACACACCGGGACCACTCCAACACCACAACAGCACACTAAACCACACACAGACCACCTAACACACACAGGACACTACACACACGACCACTCCAACACACACGACACTCCAACACACACAGACAATAACCACACAGACACTCCAACACACAGACACTCAACACACACAGGACACTAAACACACACAGACACTCCAACACACACAGACACTCCAACACACACAGACACAACACACACAGACCACTAACACACACAGACACTCCAACACACACAGACACTCCACACACACACAGGACACTCCAACACACACAGACACTCCCAACACAACAGACCACTCCAACACACTCAGACATAACACACACAGACACTAACCACACACAGACACTAACACACAACAGACACTAACACACACATGACACTAACACACACAGACACTCCACACACACACAGACACTCCAACACACACAGACACTCCAACACACACAGACACTAACACACACAGACACTCCAACACACACAGACACTCCAACACACACAGACACTCCAACACACACAGGACACTCCAACACACAGGACAACTCCAACACACACAGACACTCAACACACACAGACACTCCAACACACACAAACACTCCACACACACACCAAACCTCCAACACACACAGGACACTAACACACACAGACACTAACACACACAGACACTCCAACACACACAGACACTCCAACACACACAGACACTAACACACACAGACACTAACACACACAGACACTCCAACACACACAGACACTAACACACACAGACACTCCAACACACACAGACACTAACACACACAGACACTCCAACACACACAGACACTAACACACACAGACACTAAAACACACAGACACTCTAAAACACACAGACACTAACACACACAGACACTCCAACACACACAGACACTCCAACACGCAATTATTTAGTTGTATTGTTTGTATATTGTTGTACAAATACCACCTAGCACTGTGGTACTCTGCAAACGATGTTCCCTTCTGTATTTTACACCCTGAGTTAAATGTAATGCAGTCTGTTGCACATGCAGTTAATGGTTGCCGTTCATATAAAGACCTGTGCATTGCTAGACATGACCGCCTCGTTAACCTGGTAGCTGAGGGGGAGACAGGTGTTCTCACCAAAACATTCTATTATCAGAGGAGGTTTGACCGTGATGATCATGTGTTTTCTTCTATGCGGAATGAGCCTGATGTTGTTGTTGTTGTTGTTGAGCCCAGAGGGAAGTGCTGATTTCGGAGGTGGACTGCTAATTCGATGGTTACACGGAGGAGCAGGGCCATTGCTGACAAGCTTCTCAAATACCAGCCCATCGTATCACGTTCCGACAAGCCTTAGATATACAGTAAGTGCAAGTTGGCAGTCTTGGGCCACGTACATAGACTTACGGGTACGTGGCCTTCAGATTGCATGCCTGCCTAAGACTAGAGCAAAAACAACTGGCTTAGGTGCTGCTCTGTTTCAGCTGTTATGGGCCGGCTAGCTGTGAGGAGGAGAAGGTGTTTTCTGTATCCAAGACCTTTTAGTTGTTTGAATCCTTCTTAATGTAGTGTAGTTTGTGTATTCGAATAAAGTATTTAAAACGTGTGTGTGTGTGTATATGCGTGTGTGTGCGTGTGTGTGTGTGTATATGCGTGTGTGTGTGTGTGTGTGTGTGTGTGTGTGGGTGTGTCTGTCAACCCTCAGTCCCGCAGGTCTGTCACGCTTGTGAGACAGATCAAGGAGAAAGAAGTAGAGTGAGGAATCCTCAAGGTGGACGGTGAGGTGGACGTGTGTAGCGGTTAGGAGTAAAGCCTTGCCAATGAGGGATGATGAAGGATGATAGGGGTGGGTGGGGGGGGGGGGGGGGGGGGGGGGGGGAGAGGGAGAGGGAGAGAGAGAGAGAGAAACAGCAGATAAAGAGCGATAGCAAGCTGGTCTGGAGCAAAACCCTGCACTTGCTCTCCTCTCTATCAGAGAGACTCTCTCTCTCCTCTCTATCAGAGACTCTCTCTCTCCTCTCTATCAGAGACTCTCTCTCTCCTCTCTATAAGACTCTCTCTCTCCTCTCTATAAGACTCTCTCTCTCCTCTCTATCAGAGACTCTCTCTCTCCTCTCTATCAGAGACTCTCTCTCTCCTCTCTATCAGAGACTCTCTCTCTCCTCTCCATCAGAGACTCTCTCTCTCCTCTCTATCAGAGACTCTCTCTCTCCTCTCCATCAGAGACTCTCTCTCTCCTCTCTATCAGAGACTCTCTCTCTCCTCTCTATCAGAGACTCTCTCTCTCCTCTCTATCAGAGACTCTCTCTCTCCTCTCTATCAGAGACTCTCTCTCTCCTCTCTATCAGAGACTCTCTCTCTCCTCTCTATCAGAGACTCTCTCTCTCCTCTCTATCAGAGACTCTCTCTCTCCTCTCTATAAGACTCTCTCTCTCCTCTCTATAAGACTCTCTCTCTCCTCTCTATCAGAGACTCTCTCTCTCCTCTCTATCAGAGACTCTCTCTCTCCACTCCATCAGAGACTCTCTCTCTCCTCTCTATCAGAGACTCTCTCTCTCCTCTCCATCAGAGACTCTCTCTCTCCTCTCTATCAGAGACTCTCTCTCTCCCCTCCATCAGAGACTCTCTCTCTCTCCTCTCTATCAGAGACTCTCTCTCTCCTCTCTATCAGAGACTCTCTCTCTCCTCTCTATCAGAGACTCTCTCTCTCCTCTCCATCAGAGACTCTCTCTCTCCTCTCTATCAGAGACTCTCTCTCTCCTCTCTATCAGAGACTCTCTCTCTCCTCTCTATCAGAGACTCTCTCTCTCCTCTCTATAAGACTCTCTCTCTCCTCTCTATCAGAGACTCTCTCTCTCCTCTCTATCAGAGACTCTCTCTCTCCTCTCTATCAGAGACTCTCTCTCTCCTCTCTATCAGAGACTCTCTCTCTCCTCTCTATCAGAGACTCTCTCTCTCCTCTCTATAAGACTCTCTCTCTCCTCTCTATCAGAGACTCTCTCTCTCCTCTCTATCAGAGACTCTCTCTCTCCTCTCTATAAGACTCTCTCTCTCCTCTCCATCAGAGACTCTCTCTCTCCTCTCTATCAGAGACTCTCTCTCTCCTCTCTATAAGACTCTCTCTCTCCTCTCCATCAGAGACTCTCTCTCTCCTCTCTATCAGAGACTCTCTCTCTCCTCTCTATCAGAGACTCTCTCTCTCCTCTCTATCAGAGACTCTCTCTCTCCTCTCTATAAGACTCTCTCTCTCCTCTCTATCAGAGACTCTCTCTCTCCTCTCTATCAGAGACTCTCTCTCTCCTCTCTATCAGAGACTCTCTCTCTCCTCTCTATAAGGCTCTCTCTCTCCTCTCTATCAGAGACTCTCTCTCTCCTCTCTATCAGAGACTCTCTCTCTCCTCTCTATCAGAGACTCTCTCTCTCCTCTCACTCTATAAGGCTCTCTCTCTCCTCTCTATCAGAGACTCTCTCTCTCCTCTCTATCAGAGACTCTCTCTCTCCTCTCTATCAGAGACTCTCTCTCTCCTCTCTATCAGAGACTCTCTCTCTCCTCTTTATTCCTTTCCTTTTTATTTTTCAACAGCAGGAAATGATTCTCTCTACAGACCTCTCTCTCTCTCTCTCTCTCACTTTCTTGGCTGATTCCTCCCTCTCTGGTGAAGAAAGAGAAACGCTTTCTGTTTTTCACATCACTACTCTTTCAGAGCAATACTACGGTATATCTGTAGCAGTCTGGCGTTCAAACATTATTAGTTTTCTTTCAATGCGATGAAATGAAAGAGACAGTGAAGTGAGTGAGATAAAAAAAGAGTGGGGGGGGGGAGACAGAGAGAGCCGGTGTCTGAGCGTGCGCGTGGCCCTGTCCTCCAGTGTGCTCTGGGCCTGGGAACGTGTTGATGACCTCACCATATGTAACATCATATCTCAGAGCCATGACCAGACAGCCAGGCATTGCACAGGGTAGTTGTTACCTGGTGTCTGAGTGGGCTGGAACATGGGAGTCGCTGTGTGATGTCTTCACCTGCAGAGAGAAAAGACAACCGTGTAAGAAAAACACCAGAGCAACTGAGTGTTCTATCCCCTCTGACCAGAACACTGAGTGTTCTATCCCCTCTGACCAGAACACTGAGTGTTCTATCCCCTCTGACCAGAACACTGAGTGTTCTATCCCCTCTGACCAGAACACTGAGTGTTCTATCCCCTCTGACCAGAACACTGAGTGTTCTATCCCCTCTGACCAGAACACTGAGTGTTCTATCCCCTCTGACCAGAACACTCAGTGTTCTATCCCCTCTGACCAGAACACTCAGTGTTCTATCCCCTCTGACCAGAACACTCAGTGTTCTATCCCCTCGGACCAGAACACTGAGTGTTCTATCCCCTCTGACCAGAACACTCAGTGTTCTATCCCCTCTGACCAGAACACTCAGTGTTCTATCCCCTCTGACCAGAACACTCAGTGTTCTATCCCCTCTGACCAGAACACTGAGTGTTCTATCCCCTCTGACCAGAACACTGAGTGTTCTATCCCCTCTGACCAGAACACTGAGTGTCCTATCCCCTCTGACCAGAACACTGAGTGTTCTATCCCCTCTGACCAGAACACTCAGTGTTCTATCCCCTCGGACCAGAACACTGAGTGTTCTATCCCCTCTGACCAGAACACTCAGTGTTCTATCCCCTCTGACCAGAACACTGAGTGTTCTATCCCCTCTGACCAGAACACTGAGTGTTCTATCCCCTCTGACCAGAACACTGAGTGTTCTATCCCCTCTGACCAGAACACTGAGTGTTCTATCCCCTCTGACCAGAACACTGAGTGTTCTATCCCCTCTGACCAGAACACTGAGTGTTCTATCCCCTCTGACCAGAACACTGAGTGTTCTATCCCCTCTGACCAGAACACTGAGTGTTCTATCCCCTCTGACCAGAACACTGAGTGTTCTATCCCCTCGGACCAGAACACTGAGTGTTCTATCCCCTCTGACCAGAACACTGAGTGTTCTATCCCCTCTGACCAGAACACTGAGTGTTCTATCCCCTCTGACCAGAACACTGAGTGTTCTATCCCCTCTGACCAGAACACTCAGTGTTCTATCCCCTCTGACCAGAACATCGGCCGTCACGTCCTGACAATTCTACATGTTGAATAGCCGCCATTCGTCGACACCCATTAGAGTGATCGCTAAAACACCTCGGCCAATCATCTTTGTGGTGTCTGATCTATAACTGACTGACTGTTGGTATTTGTGGTGTCTGATCTATAACTGACTGACTGTTGGTCTTTGTGGTGTCTGATCTATAACTGTCTGATCTATAACTGACTGAAAAAGTATTGGTAACATATATTTGGATAGACTGTAGAGAATCTAATAACCCTAACCCTATCTACAGATGGATTATCTACAGATGGACTATCTACTTTATTTGTATTTTATTTCCCCTTTATTTAACCAGTTAAGCCAGTTGAGAACAAGTTCTCATTTACAACTGCGACCTGGCCAAGATAAAGCAAAGCAGTGCGATAAAAACAACAACAACACAGAGTTACATATGGGGGTACAAAAACGTACAGTCAATAACACAATAGAAAATAGAAAATCTATATACAGTGTGTGCAAATGTAGTAAGTTAAGATGGACAACATACAGATGGACAACCTACAGATGGATATTCACTGTCTTCTTGAAAAGCAACTCCAGATTTGGCCTTGTGTTTTAGGTTATTGTCCTGCTGAAAGGTGAATTCATCTCTCAGTGTCTGGTGGAACAAGTGCTCAGCATATGTGGGAACTCCTTCAAGACTGTTGGAAAAGCATTCCAGGTGAAGCTGGTTGAGAGAATGCCAAGAGTGTGCAAAGCTGTCATCAAGGCAACGGGTGGCTATTTGAAGAATCTCAAATATAAAATATATTTGGATTTGTTTAACACTTTTTTAGTTCCTACATGATTCCATGTGTGTTATTTCATAGTTTTGATGTCTTCACTATTATTCTACAATGTAGAAAATAGTAAACATAAAGAAAAACCCTTGAATGAGTAGGTGTGTCCAAACTTTTGACTGGTACTGTAAGTATACAGACCTTTTACTCAGTACTTTGTTGAAGCATCTTTGGCAGCGATTACAGCCTCAAGTCTTCTTGGGTATGACGCTACAAGCTTGGCACACCTGTATTTGGGGAGTTTCTCCCATTCTTCTCTGCAGATCCGCTATGGCTCTGTCAGGTTGGATGGGGAGCGTTGATGCACAGCTATTTTCAGGTCTCTCCAGAGATGTTAGATCTGGTTCAAGTCCGGGCTCTGGCTGGGCCACTCAAGGACATTCAGAGACTTGTCCCGAAGCCACTCCTGCGTTGTCTTGGCTGTGTGCTTAGGGTTATTGTCCTGTTGGAAGGTGAACCTTCACCCCAGTCTGAGGTCCTGAGCGCTCTGGAGCAGGTTTTCATCAAGGATCTCTCTGTACTTTGCTCCATTCATCTTTCCATCGATCCTGACTAGTCTCCCAGTCCCTGCCGCCCAAAAACATCCCCACAGCATGATAACGCCACCACCATGCTTCACCGTAGGGATGGTGCCAGGTTTCTTCCAGACCAGATGCTTGGCATTCAGGCCAAAGAGTTCAATCTTGGTTTCATCAGACCAGTGAATCTTGTTTCTCATGGTCTGAGAGTCCTTTAGGTGCCTTTTGGCAAACTCCAAGCGGGCTGTCATGTGCCTTTTACTGAGGAGTTGCTTCCGTCTGGCCACTCTACCATAAAGGCCTGATTGGTGGAGTGCTGCAGAGGTGGTTGTCCTTCTGGAAGGTTCTCCCATCTCCACAGAGGAACTCTAGAGCTCTGTCAGAGTGACCATCGGGTTCTTGGTCACCTCCCTGACCAAGGCCCTTCTCCCCCGATTTGGCCGGGCGGCCAGCTCTAGTTAAAGTCTTGGTGGTTCCAAACTTCGTCCATTTAAGAATGATGGAGGCCCCTACACCAGATCTGTGCCTCGAAACAGGATGCACCTGAGCTCAATTTCGAGTCTCATAGCAAAGGGTCTGAATACTTAAAAAAAATAAGGTATTTCTGTTTTTTATTTTTTAATAAATTAGCAAAGAAATCTAAAAACCTGTTTTCACTTTGTCATTATGGGGTATGTAGATTGATGAGTGAAAACATGTATTTAATCGATTTTAGAATAAGGCTGTAATGTAACAAAATGTGGAAAAAGGGAAGGGGTCTGAATACTTTCCGAATGCACTGTATTCTAATAACTCACATGCTGGGCACACTTTGGGTCCCGACCCATAGTTTAAGATACAGCCCATGTTTCTTTGTTTATGTATGTGTGCTCAAACCTGTTTCAGGTGTGTGTACGTGTATGTGTGTGTATGTGTGTGTGAGGGTGTGTGTGTGAGGGTGTGAGGGTGAATGTGAGAGTGTGAGGGTGTGTGTGTGTGTGTGTGAGGGTGTGTGTGTGTGAGGGTGTGTGTGTATGTCTAATTAGAGGGTCCCTCTGAGAATGACTCACACTTTACTGGTTAAGAGACGGGTCACAGGTCACAGGTCACATATCATAAAACTTAATTCACGGTATCACAATTCCAGTGGGTCAGAAGTTTACATACACTAAGTTGACTGTGCCTTTAAACAGCTTGGAAAATTCCAGAAAATTATGTCATGGCTTTAGAAGCTTCTGATAGGCTAATTTACATAATTTGAGTCAATTGGAGGTGTACCTGTGGATGTATTTCAAGGCCTACATTCAAACTCAGTGCCTCTTTGCTTGACATCATGGGAAAATGAAAAATAATTGTTGACCTCCACAAGTCTGGTTCATCCTTGGGAGCAATTTCCAAACGCCTGAAGATACCATGTTCATCTGTACGAACAATAGTATGCAAGTATAAACACCATGGGACCACGCAGCCATCATACCGCTCTGGAAGGAGACGCGTTCTGTCTCCTAGAGATGAACGTACTTTGGTGCGAAAAATGCAATTCAATCCCAGAACAGCAGCAAAGGACCTTATGAAGATGCTGGAGGAAACAGGTACAAAAGTATCTATATCCACAGTAAAACGAGTCCTATATCGACATAACCTGAAAGGCCGCTCAGCAAGGAAGAAGCAACTGCTCCAAAACCGCCATAAAAAAGACAGATTACAGTTTGCAACTGCACATGGGGACAAAGATCTTACTTTTTGGAGAAATGTCCTCTGGTCTGATGAAACCAAAATATAACTGTTTGGCCATAATGACCATCGTTATGTTTGGAGGAAAAAGGGGGTCGCTTGCAAGCACAAGAACACCATCCCAACCGTGAAGCACGGGTGTGGCAGCATCATGCTGTGGGGGTGCTTTGCTGCAGGAGGGACTGGTGCACTTCACAAAATAGATGGCATCATGAGGAAGGAAAATTATGTGGATATATTGAAGCAACATCTCAAGACATCAGTCAGGAAGTTAAAGCTTGGTCGCAAATGGGTCTTCCAAATGGACAATGACCCCAAGCATACTTCCAAAGTTGTGGCAAAATGGCTTAAGGACAACAAAGTCAAGGTATTGGAGTGGCCATCACAAAGCCCTGACCTCAATCCTATAGAAAATGTGTGGGCAGAACTGAAAAAGCGTGTGTGAGCAAGGAGGCCTACAAACCTGACTCAGTTACACCAGCTGTGTCAGGAGGAATGGGCCAAAATTCACCCAACTTATTATGGGAAGCTTGTGGAAGGCTACCCGAAACGTTTGACCCAAGTTAAACAATTTAAAGGCAATGCTACCAAATACTAATTGAGTGTATGTAAACTTCTGACCCACTGGGAATGTGATGAAAGAAATAAAAGCTGAAATAAATCATTCTCTCTACTATTATTCTGACATTTCACATTCTTAAAATAAAGTGGTGATCCTAACTGACCTAAGACAGGGAATTGTTACTAGGATTAAATGTCAGGAATTGTGAAAAACTGAGTTTAAATGTATTTGGCTAAGGTGTATGTAAACTTCCGACTTCAACTGTATTTGCTTAAATCACTGAACACAACAGGCGTTATTAGAGCCAGGCTTCTATTAGAACTAGGCATCTATTGTACACAGCTTTTTTCTCATTTGCATAGTTATTTGTTAATTCCAGCATTCACTTGCAGCCTTTTAATACATTTCTTCATTTCCTGTTATAATTTACACACTGTCATGTTTCCTTGTATCTTGGCTATATTTTTTAGAGCCCAATTCATGCAGTCCCATTTTTTTTTACCAGGATAAGCATTTTATAGATCTCCCATGCACATGCTGGCAAGTTTTGGAGTGGGAGTAGACTCGGGCCGCAGCCTGGTCTCATAGACTAGACATAACATAGTAAACGTAAATTCTGGACACTCAAATTAGTTTGATACGTTACGTTTGGTATATAAGACAGATGGCTGCTTAAAGCAAAAAAATGAGCGGTCGGTCGGTGGGTGGGTGTATAACGCAAACTTCTAGCAACCTAAAGAGGTTGCGAGTTCGAATCTCATCACGGACAACTTTAGCATTTTAGCTACTTTGCAACTACTTAGCATGTTAGCCAACCCCTTCCTCTAACCTTAACCCTTTTAGCTAACCCTTCCCCTAACCCTAACCTTAACCCTTTAACCTAACTCCTAAACTTAACCCTAACCTTAACCCTGGCCTAGCTAACGTTAGGCACCTAGCTAGAATTCGCAAACATTACATTTTACATTTACATTTACGTCATTTAGCAGACGCTCTTATCCAGAGCGACTTACAAATAGGTGCATTCACCTTATAGCCAGTGGGATAACCAATTAACAATGTTATATATATATATATATATATATATTTTTTTTTTTATATTCTTTTTTATCATTATGTTCATTTGTTATTTTATTCTTTATTTTTATAATTCTATTTTTTTTTATGGGGGGGGGGGGGGGGGGGTAGAAGGATTACTTTATCCTATCCCAGGTATTCCTTAAAGAGGTGGGGTTTCAAGTGTCTCCGGAAGGTGGTGAGTGACTCCGCTGTCCTGGCGTCGTGAGGGAGCTTGTTCCACCATTGGGGTGCCAGAGCAGCGAACAGTTTTCACTGGGCTGAGCGGGAACTATGCTTCCGCAGAGGTAGGGGAGCCAGCAGGCCAGAGGTGGATGAACGCAGTGCCCTCGTTTGGGTGTAGGGACTGATCAGAGCCTGAAGGTACGGAGGTGCCGTTCCCCTCACAGCTCCGTAGGCAAGCACCATGGTCTATCATACATTTTGTAAATTCGTAACATATTGTACATTTAGAAAATTCTTAACATATTGTACGTTTTTGCAAATTCTTAACATATAATACGAATTATAATTCGTAACATGGTCATACAAAATGGGTGATGGACATCCACAAAAGAATATATCCATAAGAAACATATCATACTAAATGGAGTGTCCAGGATTTACATCCATTTATAATAGGAAACGCACTGATACCAGGTTGTGGCCGATGTGGGTGGACGTCTAGTTTAATTCATCCATTGAATATACACCATCACAAACAAGTTGTCACAAATTCAGCCGAGGCTGCCCCTCCTCCTTGCTCGGGCAGGCTTCGGCGTTCGTCGTCACCAGAGTACTAGCTGCCACCGATTGATGTTTTCTGTGTTACACTTGTCTTGTCTGTATTGATCACACCTGTTATCCATTATGGTAATTAGTTTCCCTATTTTACCCTCTGGTTCCCTCGTGGTGTTGTGCGTGATTGTTCGTTGTTTTGCTGTCTTTTGGTGAGCCGGTATTTGCTCTTCTCTGCTATTTTTGTTCCAGTAAAGAACTTTGTTTTTATAGTTCTGTGTCCTGCGCCTGATTCCATCCTACCGCTACACACAAGTCCATTACTACATATTTTTAGGCATGTCCTAAGAATCATTATAAGACTAATAAAATGTATTTTCAAAACATATTTTGAGTTGAATAATGTTACTGGTCTGTGCAGCCTATATGGCTGAGCCATGAATATGAAATCAATAGTTAGGCTACCCTGATCGCAGTCAACACACACATATTTTATAGTAGGCTAAGAATATAATGAAATATAATAGCATAAAATACAAAGGAAAATGTTCCCATACAACTTGCGTCATGGCAACGTGTGGAACCGCTATCATCAACAACAAAAAAATGATATTTTGAACCACTTTTCATCTCTTTCCTACCCTCACTCCACTTTGTTAGGGAGCAGGCGTAGGGTCTTACATTGAGAGTATCCTCATCATGATGCCAATAGAAAATAATAGCAATCTATATTTTCAAAAGCATTTGTTCATATTTCACCACCTCCGCAGGCTTTTAGAGTTGCCTCCACGCGATCGAGCAAAGTAATAGGCCTACTCTTGATTTAGGCTACATCAGGGGCGCAACTTTGGTTTTAGAAGTGGGGGGGGGGGGGGGGACATAATCATTTATATATCTATTTTTTTTATCCGGTCGCATAAACACTCCAAACAGAACCGCTCGGAGGCGTCCGCATGGTCCTAAAGCATGCCTACCCGACCGCTCGGAGGCGTCCGCATGGTCCTAAAGAATGCCACCCGACCGCTCGGAGGCGTCCACATGGTCCTAAAGCATGCCTCCCTGACTGTTCGGAGGCGTCCGCATGGTCCCAAAGCATGCCCACCCGAACCGCTCGGAGGCGTCCGTATGGTCCTAAAGCATGCCCACCCGAACCGCTTGGAGGCGTCCGTATGGTCCTAAAGCACACCGCTGTATCATAATCAGATGATAAAACAGGGGGAGACAAAACTGCAATTTCAAAATGGGGGGGGGGGGGGGGGGGGGGGGGGGACATCGCCAGTGAAAGTTGAACACCTGAGCTACATTACTAAATGCTAAATGTTTCTGATCAGTGATAGATGAGCTATACCTCCACCTCCACACAGCCAGAGAATTAACCAAATATACAGACGGAGATTCAGTGAAAATTAAAATCACATTGATCGAGACAAGTCAGTGAAGTCACAGGCTTTTGGTCGGTATCCTAGGCTACCAAGGGGGAGAGAGTAAATAAATAATAACTTGGTAAGCTACATAACATTCTGGCTAAATGTTCTGATCAGGGCAAAAAAATGAGCCATCAAGACAAGGTGATCATGAGCAGCTTCAGCTCAACTTAGCTAACATCACCACAGCCTGACTGTCGCCTAACCAATATCCAAACGGAGATTCAGTGAAAATAAAAAATCGGACATTGATTTATCAAGACGAGTCCCCACGCTTTGTCTCAAAGCAACGCAAAACGGTGCTGAAATAGTTGACAACACTACTGGATAATGCTTCAAATCCTATTATAACAATTGGATGACTTTGGGTGTTTCAGTAAGCAACAATTTGTTGCCTTCATTTGCATTAGCCTAGTTTATTCCAATAGTTTCATCATTCAGTGATATTTATTCCCACAGTCATTCATTATGAATCCATCCAGTTGTGGCTAAGAAAACAGTGCATGCTTAGTGGTGGGCTATGCGAAGAGATGGGTGAAGTGACATGCCTTGCAAAGTTTAGAACTGGCAGGAGGATGGTTAACGGGCACTGCCTAGCAACTATCAAAAGTTTAGAACTGGCAGGATAGTTAACGGGCACTGCCTAGCAACTATCAAAAGTTTAGAACTGGCAGGAGGATGGTTAACGGGCACTGCCTAGCAACTATCAAAAGTTTAGAACTGGCAGGATAGTTAACGGGCACTGCCTAGCAACTATCAAAAGTTTAGAACTGGCAGGAGGATGGTTAACGGGCACTGCCTAGCAACTATCAAAAGTTTAACAGCGTAGTGCGTGCCATTACCGCCTCAACATTACGGCTACGTTTCATACCAAGCCATAGGCAGAATATTACCCAAATGATTACTAGGTCGTTAGGCAGAAAAAAAGGGTTTGATACCGGCAAAACCTTTCAGATGTAAGGAAAAGCAGGAAAAAATTGGCGGAAAAACATCTTGGTTTGAAAGGTCTATTAGTACGCATCTATTTAAATTTCTTTTTTTTCCCTTGACAGAATAATTATTCTCCACTTTGACTTTCGGCAGTTCTTACTTTCGCCACTAGAGGGCGACCGGACAATTTGCCGGAGTCTGTACTCCTGAAATTGTTGACTTATTGTGCTTGCCAGTTAGCTAAGCCTAGGATTTTCTTACTGGTGATAAAAACGGATGATTGCCATCACTTTTTTAGAGTCATTACACTGAACAAAACTATAAACGCAACAATTTCAAACATTTTACTGAGTTACAGTTCATATAAGGAAATCAGGTCATTTGAAATAAATGTATTAGGCCCTAATCTATGGATTTCACATGACTGGGAATACAGATATGCATGTCTTGGTCACAGAAACCTTTTTTTTTTTAAGTAGGTGTGTAGATCAGAAAATCAGTCAGTATCTGGTGTGACCACCATAGAGTTGATCAGGTTGTTGATTGTGGCCTGTGGAATGTTGTCCCACTCCTCTTCAATGGCTGTGCGAAGTTGCTGGATATTGGTAGGAACTGGAACACGCTGTCGTAGACGTCAATCCAGAGCATCCCAAACATGCTCAATGGGTGACATGTCTGGTGAGTATGCAGGCCATGGAAGAACTGGGACATTTTAAGTTTCCAGGAATTGTGTACAGATCCTTGTGACATGGGGCCGTGCATTATCATGCTGAAACATGAGGTGAAGGCGGCGGATGAATGTCACGACAATGGGCCTCAGGATCTCGTCACGGTATCTCTGTACATTCAAATTGCCATCGATTAAATGCAATTGTGTTCGTTGTCCGTAGCTTATGCCTGCCCATACCATAACCCCACCGCCACCATGTGGCACTCTGTTCACAGCATTGACATCAGCAAACCGCTCGTCCACATGACACCATACACGCTGTCTGACATCTGCCCTGCACAGTTGAAACCGGGATTTATCCGTGAAGAGCACACTTCTCCAGCGTGCCAGTGGCCATCGAAGTCGGATACAACGGCGAACTGCAGTGAGGTCAAGACCCTGGTGAGGACGACCAGCACGCAGATGAGCTTCCCTGAGACGGTTTCTGAAGAAATTCTTCGGTTGTGGAAACCCACAGTTTCATCAGCTGTCTGGTCTGAGACGATCCCGCAGGGGAAGAAGCCGGAGGTGGAGGTCCTGGGTTGGCATGGTTACACGTGGGTCTGCGGTTGTGGGGCCGGTTGTGACGTACTACCATATTCTCTAAAACAATGTTTGAGCCGGCTTATGGTAGAGAAATTAACATTACATTCTCTGGCAACAGCTCTGGTGGACATTCCTGCAGTCCGCCTGCCAATTGCACACTCCCTCAAAACATTGAGACATCTGTGGCATTGTGTTGTGTGACAAAACTGCACATTTTAGAGTGGCCTTTTATTGTCCCCAGCACAAGGTGCACCTGTGTAATGATCATGATGTTTAATCAGCTTCTTGATATGCCACACCGGCCAGGTGGATGGATTATCTTGGCAAAGGAGAAATGCTCACTAACAGGGATGTAAACAAATTTGTGAACAAAAGTTGAGAGAAATAAGCTTTTTGTGCGTATGGAACATTTCTGGGATCTTTTATTTCAGCTCATGAAACATGGGACCAACACTTTACATGTTGCGTTTATATTTTTGTTCAGTATAAATGTAACAATTAAAACATTACACCCCAACCCCCCCCCCCCCCCCCCCCCCGACCACCCCTAAGGAGCAGGTTAACACCCCTGTGTCAGTCAGTTAAGAACCAGACTACGGGTCCTCCTCTTAGGTTGCCGAGCTGCCTGACGGACCCGGCTGAGAGAGCCGATCCAACTGAAAATCTCTTAGAATTGTCTTTTAACTGTTGGAACCAAGATTTAAAAAGAACTGATGTTGGCACAAGATGGAGGGACAGTTGGGAGTATAACTAACGAAATTACAGTTAACTAAAATGTACACTGGAAAATAAGTATTTGGTCACCTACAAACAAGCAAGATTTCTGGCTCTCACAGACCTGTAACTTCTTCTTTAAGAGGCTCCTCTGTCCTCCACTCGTTACCTGTATTAATGGCACCTGTTTGAACTTGTTATCAGTATAAAAGACACCTGTCCACAACCTCAAACAGTCACACTCCAAACTCCACTATGGCCAAGACCAAAGAGCTGTCAAAGGACACCAGAAACAAAATTGTAGACCTGCACCAGGCTGGGAAGACAATCTGCAATAGGTAAGCAGCTTGGTTTGAAGAAATCAACTGTGGGAGAAATGTTTAGGAAATGGAAGACATACAAGACCACTGATAATCTCCCTCGATCTGGGGCTCCACGCAAGATCTCACCCCGTGGGGTCAAAATGATCACAAGAACGGTGAGCAAAAATCCCAGAACCACACGGGGGGACCTAGTGAATGACCTGCAGAGAGCTGGGACCAAAGTAACAAAGCCTACCATCAGTAACACACTACGCCGCCAGGGACTCAAATCCTGCAGTGCCAGACGTGTCCCCCTGCTTAAGTCAGTACATGTCCAGGCCCGTCTGAAGTTTGCTAGAGTGCATTTGGATGATCCAGAAGAGGATTGGGAGAATGTCATATGGTCAGATGAAACCAAAATAGAACTTTTTGGTAAAAACTCAACTCGTCGTGTTTGGAGGACAAAGAATGCTGAGTTGCATCCAAAGAACACCATACCTACTGTGAAGCATGGGGGTGGAAACATCATGCTTTGGGGCTGTTTTTCTGCAAAGGGACCAGGACGACTGATCCGTGCAAAGGAAAGAATGAATCGGGCCATTTATCGTGAGATTTTGAGTGAAAACCTCCTTCCATCAGCAAGGGCATTGAAGATGAAACGTGGCTGGGTCTTTCAGGATGACAATGATCCCAAACACACCGCCCGGGCAACGAAGGAGTGGCTTCGTAAGAAGCATTTCAAGGTCCTGGAGTGGCCTAGCCAGTCTCCAGATCTCAACCCCATAGAAAATCTTTGGAGGGAGTTGAAAGTCTGTGTTGCCCAGCGACAGCCCCAAAACATCACTGCTCTAGAGGAGATCTGCATGGAGGAATGGGCCAAAATACCAGCAACAGTGTGTGAAAACCTTGTGAAGACTTACAGAAAACGTTTGACCTGTGTCATTGCCAACAAATGGTATATAACAAAGTATTGAGAAACTTTTGTTATTGACCAAATACTTATTTTCCACCATAATTTGCAAATAAATTCATAAAAAATCCTACAATGTGATTTTCTGGATTTTTTTTTCTCATTTTGTCTGTCATAGTTGACGTGTACCTATGATGAAAATTACAGGCCTCTCTCATCTTTTTAAGTGGGAGAACTTGCACAATTGGTGGCTGACTAAATACCTTTTTTCCCCACTGTACACATCCCAGTTATGAGGTTTGCATCTAATTGTTGTATAAAATGAATGATTAAGTATAATAATACTTTTGTGAAGATAACAATGTGATTTTAGCATTCTAGATGCTAATTGTTTTCCATATTGATTTTTTCTCAGTCAGTGGCCACACCCAGATGAACACAAACATGATGAAACGGCCCCCTTTTCTACTCAAGTATAAAACCCCACGTGACGAAATTCACCTCAGACCAAGCAGATTACGGTATAAACCGGATGTTGCAAATGGTTGAATTTCTACCAGACCAGGAAGCGTGAAGCTGAAGCCCCACTCTACAGACCAGCAGATGTGAAGCTAAACGTTAAAATGGTTAAGACCAGAAAGACCAGAAAACGTGAGACGTTAGTCCATACGTTTGAAATGGTGAGACCAGAAAGACCAGAAAATGTGAGACGTTAGTCCATACGTTTGAAATGGTGAGACCAGAAAGACCAGAAAACGTGAGACGTTAGTCCATACGTTTGAAATGGTGAGACCAGAAAGACCAGAAAACGTGAGACGTTAGTCCATACGTTTGAAATGGTGAGACCAGAAAGACCAGAAAACGTGAGACGTTAGTCCATACGTTTGAAATGGTGAGAAACTCTGAAACTCTCAATTATCTACACAAGAAGAAGAAACTCACTAGACCGTAGCATTACCAGTATGCAGCTGGCATGTATAGTCGTCTAGAGAACTTTCACTAAAGACACGAGAGAGGAGAGGACAATCCCTCTCAGACAACCATTTGTACATATGAAGTATCTATTCTAACAGATCAACTATACAAACTACAGGGTACGCTGAAGTATCCATTCGAACCACCACTACGACCAGAAACTCTACCAAGGACATTGGGATCTCTGGTGGAAAAAAACCAGAGTCCTACACCATCAACTCAACTATCGAGGACAGCTACACGTAAATACATGTTGCATTTCTAATCCGAATGAGCGGGTGCTAAACATTTGTATTTCCGTGAGCGTAGTTTCCAAGGTGACAACATTAGTTTGAATCTCTGTCTCTCCCTTCCACTCTGACCCTCCTTCTACCCAATCATTCATGCTATTGTTAGTCCAGTCCACTAGGGACCTGTTTTCATTGTATTACGTTGGTAATCAATAACCTACAGTGGGGGAAAAAAGTATTTAGTCAGCCACCAATTGTGCAAGTTCTCCCACTTAAAAAGATGAGAGAGGCCTGTAATATTCATCATAGGTACACGTCAACTATGACAGACAAAATGAGAAAAGAATATCCAGAAAATCACATTGTAGGATTTTTAATGAATTTATTTGCAAATTATGGTGGAAAATAAGTATTTGGTCAATAACAAAAGTTTCTCAATACTTTGTTATATACCCTTTGTTGGCAATGACAGGTCAAACGTTTTCTGTAAGTCTTTTTCACACACTGTTGCTGGTATTTTGGCCCATTCCTCCATGCATATCTCCTCTAGAGCAGTGATGTTTTGGGGCTGTCGCTGGGCAACACGGACTTTCAACTCCCTCCAAAGATTTTCTATGGGGTTGAGATCTGGATACTGGCTAGGATACTTCTTACGAAGCCACTCCTTCGTTGCCCGGGCGGTGTGTTTGGGATCATTGTCATGTTGAAAGACCCAGCCACGTTTCATCTTCAATGCCCTTGCTGATGGAAGGAGGTTTTATCCACGATACATGGCCCCATTCATTCTTTCCTTTACACGGATCAGTCGTCCTGGTCCCTTTGCAGAAAAACAGCCCCAAAGCATGATGTTTCCACCCCCATGCTTCACAGTAGGTATGGTGTTCTTTGGATGCAACTCAGCATTCTTTGTCCTCCAAACACGACGAGTTGAGTTTTTACCAAAAAGTTATATTTTGGTTTCATCTGACCATATGACATTCTCCCAATCCTCTTCTGGATCATCCAAATGCACTCTAGCAAACTTCAGACGGGCCTGGACATGTACTGGCTTAAGCAGGGGGACACGTCTGGCACTGCAGGATTTGAGTCCCTGGCGGCGTAGTGTGTTACTGATGGTAGGCTTTGTTACTTTGGTCCCAGCTCTCTGCAGGTCATTCACTAGGTGGTCCCCCCGTGTGGTTCTGGGATTTTTGCTCACCGTTCTTGTGATCATTTTGACCCCACGGGGTGAGATCTTGCGATTATCAGTGGTCTTGTATGTCTTCCATTTCCTAATAATTGCTCCCACAGTTGATTTCTTCAAACCAAGCTGCTTACCTATTGCAGATTCAGTCTTCCCAGCCTGGTGCAGGTCTACAATTTTGTTTCTGGTGTCCTTTGACAGCTCTTTGGTCTTGGCCATAGTGGAGTTTGGAGTGTGACTGTTTGAGGTTGTGGACAGGTGTCTTTTATACTGAACAAGTTCAAACAGGTGCCATTAATACAGGTAACGAGTGGAGGACAGAGGAGCCTCTTACAGAAGAAGTTACAGGTCTGTGAGAGCCAGAAATCTTGCTTGTTTGTAGGTGACCAAATACTTATTTTCCACCATAATTTGCAAATAAATTCATTAAAAATCCTACAATGTGATTTTCTGAAGAAAAAAAATCTCAATTTGTCTGTCATAGTTGACGTGTACCTATGATGAAAATTACAGGCCTCTCTCATCTTTTTAAGTGGGAGAACTTGCACAATTGGTGGCTGACTAAATACTTTTTTCCCCCACTGTATGTGTGTTTGTATTGTGTTATTATTTATTTATTTAGTAAATAAATAATTAAGCCAATTTGCGTATTGCTGATTCATCAATAAGGTTCTTGCAGGTTCAAGGATTATGCGACGCTCAGAATGAGACTGATAAAAGGTAATTATTTAATAAGTGACTGTTATTGATATATAACATATATATCTAAGAGTTTCATTTGGGAGATGGTCACTCGTTAAACAACTTCTTCCGTGGTGCCCCAAATTCATAATGAGTTAATTGTTACATGATTAATTTAATCGAGTGACAATTAAACATAGTTAGTTGATTCGATAAATAACATACATTAAAGTAAGTCACGTCACGACATACCACAAGCCTGAAACACATTTAGTGGTTTGCATTACGACAGTGGTTTAAATCTCTGGTGTAATATTAGGTTTGCATTACGACAGTGGTTTAAATCTCTATTGTAGTATTACTGCATTACAACAAAGGTTTAAATCTCTTTTTTATTATTAGATTTGCATTACGGCAGTGGTTTAAATCTTCCTTCCTACATTTCAAAGTGAAGAATAAAATGTTATAAATTTCAGTAAATACGATTAAGTGATTATTTAATAATTAATACATTTACATATTGCATGTATGTTTTATTGAAGATTATTGATATTATTGAATTATGTTAATATTATTACCATCTTTAAAAATACAACATGTATTTGAACATCACTAAAGGTGTTGACTTCACTAAAGTATGACACTATTTGAACATCACTAAAGATATTAAACAGTCCAGCTACTGACCAACTCCTCACTGTTTTTTTGCACCGCTGATACCTCCTTACTCCTTGCCAATATTGACAAAGACACATCATTATGAGAACCCAGAGAGAGAGAGAGAGAGTTAGAGTTAGTCCAGTATTAGAATAAGACAGAGTAAAGTCCCATAAGAAGGAGGAGAGACGGGAGGAGAAAGAGGAGAGACGGGAGGAGAAGGAGGAGAGACGGGAGGAGCAGGAGGAGAGACGGGAGGAGAAGGAGGAGAGACGGGAGGAGAAGGAGGAGAGACGGGAGGAGAAGGAGGAGAGACGGGAGGAGAAGGAGGAGAGACGGGAGGAGCAGGAGGAGAGACGGGAGGAGGGGAGGGAGCAGGAGGAGAGACGGGAGGAGCAGGAGGAGAGACGGGAGGAGAAGGAGGAGAGACGGGAGGAGAAGGAGGAGAGACGGGAGGAGAAGGAGGAGAGACGGGAGGAGAAGGAGGAGAGACGGGAGGAGAAGGAGGAGAGAATAGAGTGTAAAGGAAAGAGAGAATGATAGATTAACAGTTACTTCAGAGAAGAGGAGGAGGAGGAGAGACAGGAGGAGGAGGAGGGACAGGAGGAGGAGGAGGAGGAGGAGGAGGAGGAGGAGGAGGAGGAGGAGGAGAGACAGGAGGAGGAGGAGGAGGAGGGACAGGAGGAGGAGGAGGAGGAGGAGAGACAGGAGGAGGAGGAGGGACAGGAGGAGGAGGAGGAGGAGGGACAGGAGGAGGAGGAGGCTGTGGAGGAGGAGGAGGAGGAGGAGGAGGAGGAGGAGGGACAGGGGGAGGAGGAGGAGAGACAGGAGGAGGAAGAGGAGAGACAGGAGGAGGAGGAGGAGGAGGGACAGGAGGAGGAAGAGGAGAGACAGGAGGAGGAAGAGGAGGAGGAGGCTGTGGAGGAGGAGGAGGAGGGACAGGAGGAGGAGGAGGAGGAGGGACAGACAGGAGGAGGAGGAGGGACAGGAGGAGGAAGAGGAGAGACAGGAGGAGGAGGAGGAGGAGGAGGGACAGGAGGAGGAAGAGGAGAGACAGGAGGAGGAGGAGGAGGAGGAGGGACAGGAGGAGGAAGAGGAGAGACAGGAGGAGGAGGAGACTGTGGAGGAAATACAGGAGGATGAAAATAGATAGAAAGAGAGAGACAGTAACAGTCCAGTCTTACCTCAGTGTAAAGCCATGTCAGAGGGAAGTGCTATAGATCCACACAGTGATAAAAACCTTTACAATCCACCAGACAACGTCTACCAAAACACACAATCCACCAGACAACGTCTACCAAATCACACAAACCCACACACATGCACGGCAACTTTGTCTCTCTAACACGCTCTCTCTCTTCTCTAACACGATCTCTCGCTACTCTTCTCTAACACGATTTCTCGCTCTCTCTTCTCTAACTAGCTACATCTCTCGCTCTGTTTTTCTGTTCTCCAGAAGAAAAGTTGGTTGGTTGGCACTCTCTCTCTCTCCCTCTCTGTAAAGGTGTCAGTTACATTACTCACTAACCCACCTCTCTCTCTCTCGCTCTCGCTCTCTCGCTCTCTCTCGCTCATTGGCATGGGGAAACAAGTGAAATAGATAATAAACAAAAGTGAAATATATATATATATAAAATGAAGAGTATACATTAAACTCACGAAAGGAATAGAGACATTTCAAATGTCATATTATGGCTATGTAGTGTTATAACGACTATCTCGCTCTCTAGTAAATGTGGAACAGGTCTTGTCCCAACTCTCTCTTCCGCGGCGGCCTCCTCATACTCCTCCCTCTCCCTCTCCCTCTCCCTCTCTCTCTCCAGAAGGTCGAGGGTCGCCCATAAACATCCCCTGATCAAGTATTTTCACAGCAAATGGAGACGGCAGCATGGGATGTCTAGGAAAACACGCCTGACAGAAAAGAGGCGGGTCACTGGAGCGGTAAATTGAAGGAGGAAACCAGGTCTCTGTCCCAGATGGCACCCTACTCCCAACATAGTGCACTTCATTTGACCTGAACCACCATATGGGCCCTGGTCAAAATGCAGTTGTAGGGAATAGGGTGCCATTTGGACGCAGTCCAGGTGGTATATGGGACAGCTAAGGGAGAGAGAGACGGACGGTCGGACGGGGGAGAGAGAGAGACGGACGGACGGGGGAGAGAGAGACGGACGGACGGACAGGGGGAGAGAGAGACGGACGGACGGGGGAGAGAGAGAGACGGACGGACGGGGGAGAGAGGGGAGAGAGACGGACGAACGGACGGACGGGGGAGAGAGAGGAGGCGGAAGGAACGGACAGGGGAGAGAGGAGAGACGGACGGACGGACAGGGGAGAGAGAGAGACGGACGGACGGGAGGAGAGAGAGAGACGGACGGACGGACAGGGGAGAGAGAGACGGACGGACGGACAGGGGAGAGAGGGAGACGGACGGACGGACGGGGGAGAGAGAGACGGACGGACGGACAGGGGAGAGAGAGAGACGGACGGACGGACGGAAGGAACAGGGAGAGGAGGAGAGAGACGGACGGACAGGACAGGGGGAGAGAGGAGGAGAGGAGAGACGGACGGACGGACGGGGAGAGGAGAGAGACGGACGGACGGACGGAGAGGGGGAGAGAGACGGACGGACGGACGGGGGGAGGAGAGAGACGGACGGACGGACGGAGGAGAGAGAGAGAGACGGACGGACGGGGAGAGAGAGACGGACGGACGGAGGGGGAGAGCGAGACGGACGGACGGACGAAGGGGGAGAGAGGAGACGGCGGACGGACGGGGGGAGAGAGAGACGGATGGACGGACGGGGGAGAGAGAGAGACGGACGGACGGACGGGGGAGAGAGACAGACGGGGGAGAAAGAGAGATGGACAGACGGACGGGAGAGAGAGAGACGGACGGACGGATGGGGAGAGAGAGACGGACGGGGGAGAGAGAGACGGACGGACGGACGGGGGAGAGAGAGAGACGGACGACGGACGGGGAGAGAGGACAGGACGGGGGGAGAAAGAGAGATGGACAGACGGACGGGGGAGAGAGAGACGGACGGACGGACGGGGGAGAGAGAGACGGATGGACGGACAGGGGAGAGAGACAGACGGACGGACGGACGGGGGAGAGCGAGACGGACGGACGGACGGGGGAGAGAGAGACGGACGGACGGACGGACGGACGGTGGAGAGAGAGACGGACGGACGGACGGGGGAGAGAGAGAGACGGACGGGGGAGAGAGAGACGGACGGACGGACGGGGGAGAGAGAGACGGACGGACGGACAGGGGAGAGAGAGACGGACAGATGGACGGGGGAGAGAGAGACGGACGGACGGACGGGAGAGAGAGAGAGACGGACGGACGGACGGAGGAGAGAGAGAGCAAGACATTGTTACAACACTGTATATAGACATAATATGACATTTGAAATGTCTTTACTCTTTTGGAACTTCTGAGTGTAATGTTTACTGTTAATTTTATATTATCTACTTCACTTGCTTTAACAACGTTAACATATGTTTCCCATGCCAATAAAGCCCTTAAATTGAAATTGAGATGGAGAGCGAGTTAGTGAGAGAAACAGAGAGAGAGAGAGAGAGAGAGAGAGAGAGAGAGAGAGAGGAGAGAGAGAGAGAGAGAGAGAGAGAGAGAGAGAGAGACGAGAGAGAGAGACAGAGACAGAGACAGAGACAGAGACAGAGACAGAGAGCCCTTCAATTGAAATTGAGAGACGAGGAGAGAGAGAGAGAGAGACAGAGACAGAGACAGAGAGAGAGACAGAGACAGAGACAGAGACAGAGAGCCCTTCAATTGAAATTGAATTGAAATTGAGCGAGAGAGAGACAGAGGGAGAGAGAGAGACAGAGAGAGAGAGAGACAGAGCCCTTAAATTGAAAGTGAATTGAAATTGAGAGAGAGAGAGAGAGAGAGAGAGAGAGAAATAGACAGGTGAAGGTGTAAACTTGGCAGTAGAAAACCTGAACAGTGTATTTGACCTCTCAGCTTCCCGATCAAATCAAAACATTTCAAGCAGACAACCTAAGAAAATTAACTACAATGACAAATGGTTTGATGAAGAATGCAAAAACCTAAGAAAGAAATTGAGAAACCTATCCAATAAAAAACATACAGACCCAGAAAACCTGAGCTTACGCCTTCACTATGGTGACTCACTAAAACAATACAGAAAAATACTACGGAAAAAATAAGGAACAGCACGTCAGAAATCAGCTCAATGTAATTGAAGAATCCATAGAATCTAACCACGTCTGGGAAAATTGGAAAACACTAAACAAACAACAACACGAAGAGTTATCTATCCAAAACGGAGATGTATGGGTAAACCACCTCTCCAATCTTTTTGGCCCTACAACAAAGAACAAACAGCAAAAACATATACATGATCAAATGCAAATCTTAGAATCAACTATTAAAGACTACCAGAACCAACTGGATTCTCCAATTACATTGAATGAACTACAGGACAAAATACAAACCCTCCATCCCAAAAAGGCCTGTGATGTTGATGGTATCCTAAATGAACTGATAAAATATACAGACACAAAATTCCAATTGGCTATACATAAAACCTTTAACATTATCCTCAGCTCTGGCATCTTCCCCAATATTTGGAACCAAAGACTGATCACCCAAATCCACAAAAGTGGAGACAAATTTGACCCCAATTACTACCATGGGATATGCGTTAACAGCAACCTTGGGAAAATCCTCTGCATTATCATTAACAGCAGACTCGTACATCTCCTCAGTGAAAACAATGTACTGAGCAAACGTCAAATTGTATTTTTACCAAATTACCGTATGACAGACCACGTATTCACCTTGCATACCCTAATTGCCAAACAAACAAACCAAAACAAAGGCAAAGTCTTCTCATGCTTTGTTGATTTCAAAAAGGCTTTTAACTCAATTTGGCATGAGGGTCTGCTATACAAATTGATGGAAAGTGGTGTTGGGGAAAAACATACGACATTATAAAATCCATGTACACAAACAACAAGTGTGCGGTTAAAATTGGCAAAAAACACACACATTTCTTTCCACAGGGCCGTGGGGTGAGACAGGGATGCAGTTTAAGACCCACCCTCTTCAACATCAACAAATTGGCGAGGGCACTAGAACAGTCTGCAGCACCCGGCCTCACCCTACTAGAATCTGAAGTCAAATGTCTACTGTTTGCTGATGATCTGGTGCTTCTGTCACCAACCAAGGAGGGCCTACAGCAGCACCTAGATCTTCTGCACAGATTCTGTCAGACCTGGGCCCTGACAGTAAGTCTCAGTATGACAAAAAAGTAAAAAAAATAATGGTGTTCCAAAAATGTTCCAGTTGCCAGGACCACAAATACAAATTCCATCTAGACACCGTTGCCTTAGAGCACACAAAAAACTATACATACCTTGGCCTAAACATCAGCGCCACAGGTAACTTCCACAAAGCTGTGAACGATCTGAGAGACAAGGCAAGAAGGGCCTTCTATGCCATCAAAAGGAACATAACATTTGACATACCAATTAGGATCTGGCTAAAAATAAGCAATTCCCAAACCTTCCATAACAAAGCCATCACCTACAGAGAGATGAACCTGGAGAAGAGTCCCCTAAGCAAGCTGGTCCTGGGGCTCTGTTCACAAACACAAACAGACCCCACAGAGCCCCAGCACAACAACAACACAATTAGACCCAACCAAATCATGAGAAAACAAAAAGCTAATTACTTGACACATTGGAAAGAATTATCAAAAAAAGACAGAGCAAACTAGAATGCTATTTGGCCCTAAACAGAGAGTACACAGTGGCAGAATACCTCACCACTGTGACTGACCCAAACTTAAGGAAAGCTTTGACTATGTACAGACTCAGTGAGCATAGCCTTGCTATTGAGAAAGGCTGCCGTAGGCAGACCTGGCTCTCAAGAGAAGACAGGCTATGTGCACACTGCCCACAAAATGAGGTGGAAACTGAGCTGCACTTCCTAACCTCCTGCCAAATGTATGACCATATTAGAGACACATATTTCCCTCAGATTACAGCGATCCACAAAGAATTAGAAAACAAATCCAATTTTGATAAACTCCCATATCTACTGGGTGAAATACCACAGTGTGCCATCACAGCTGCACGATTTGTGACCTGTTGCCAAAAGAAAAGGACAACCAGTGAAGAACAAACACCATTGTAAATGCAACCCATATTTATGTTGATTTATTTTCCCATTTGTACTTTAACTATTTGCACATCGTTACAACACTGTATATATACATAATATGACATTTGAAATGTCTTTATTCTTTTGGAACTTCTGAGTGTAATGTTTACTGTTAATATTTATTGTTTATTTCACTTTTGTTTACTATCTACTTCACTTGCTTTGGCAATGTTAACATACGTTTCCCATGCCAATAAAGCCCTTAAATTGAATTGAAATGGAAGGAGTAGGAAGAGGAGGAGATAGTTGTAAAGAGATTAAAGCAAATTAAGTATACACACCCACACACCCACACACCCACACACCCACACACCCACACACACACACACACATATACACACCTTATCCACACCCACCGCAACACACTCCTTACCCACACACACAGTTAGGGTAGCAACATGTTCCATAAATTCTAAACTTAAAATAAATTCCCAGTTTTTCCAGAAATCCCGGGTTGGAGGATTCCGGGAATCAGGAGGGAAGAAGCAGGAGATCCAGAAACCTCCAACCGGGATGGTTGCACACAGCCTGCCCTTACCACTGTAGGCTCCCGGGGGCCAGTTCTATGAGTGGTTATCGCCCTGGTAACCCTATCCCCTTCCTTTCATGTAAAATACATTGTGCCTCTTCTCCTCCCTCCTCCCCATCTCCTCCTCCTCCATCCCCCTGTTTCCCCCCGGGGAGGTGTAACCCTAACCTTGTCTATGGAGCTCCAAAATGCCCCTTTTCCAGGCATAAGAGATTAAAGAGAAAAAAGACTGGAGAGAAAGAAAGAGAATGAGTGTGGGGGGGGGGGGGGGGGGGGGGGGGGGGGGGGTGACACACACACACACACACACACACACACACACACACACACACACACACACACACACAAACACACACACACACACACACACAGCTTGTAACCTGAATGTTGACAACCGCTATAGCCTCAATATTCTCATTCAATCCCCATACCCCATTGATTGTAGACCTGGCTAGCAGATCAGATCACATAACAGAAGTGTTTTCTACTGAAAAGGTTACAGAGCCTGAGGAGAGAAAGACAGACAGAGAGGAACATACAATCTTGATAAACTCCCATATCTACTGTGTGAAATACCACAGTGTGCCATCACAGCAGCAAGATTTGTGACCTGTTGCCACAAGAAAAGGGCAACCAGTGAAGAACAAACACCATTGTAAATACAACCCATATTTATGTTTATTTATTTTCCCTTTTGTACTTGAACTATTTGCACATTGTTACAACACTTTATATAGACATAATATGACATTTGAAATGTCTTTATTCTTTAGGAACTTCTGAGTGTAATGTTTACTGTTAATATTTATTGTTTATTTCACTTTTGTTTACTATCTACTTCACTTGCTTTGGCAATGTTAACATACGTTTCCCATGCCAATAAAGCCCTTAAATTGGAGAGAGAGAGAGAGAGAGAGAGAGAGAGAGAGAGAGAGAGAGAGAGAGAGAGAGAGAGAGAGAGAGAGAGACAGACACACATACATACACACACACACACGTGAATACATACATACACACGGTATATACATACACACATAAATACAGTGCATTTGGAAAGTATTCAGACCCCTAGACTTTTTCCACATTTTGTTACGTTACAGCCTTATTCTAAAATGGATTAAACCAGCTGTTAAAAACCAGCAATGTCTAGAGAGAGAGAAAGAGAGAGCGAGAGACACACACAGAGAAAAGCTCTGCACCATTCACTTTTTACTGATGACCAAATTCACTGTCTTGGAAATCTTGACTGTCCATTGCTTTTCATTTGTCCCAATTGAAATAAAAAACACAATGAAGATTTTAATAGCAAGGTGATAAACAGATATCTGAGTGTGAAAGTACAGAGCAGTGCGTGCTTAGTCCCCGGCCAAGCACGACTCCAACACCATCATTAAGTTTGCCGACGACACAACAGTGGTAGGCCTGATCACCGACAACGATGAGACAGCCTATAGGGAGGAGGTCAGAGACCTGGCCGTGTGGTGCCAGGATAACAACCTTTCCCTTCAGTACATCACTGGGGCCAAGCTTCCTGCCATCCAGGACCTCTATACCAGGCGGTGTCAGAGGAAGGCCCTAAAAATTGTCAAAGACTCCAGCCACCCTAGTGATAGACTGTTCTCTCTGTTACCGCACGGCAAGCGGTACCGGAGCGCCAAGTCTAGGTCCAAAAGGCTTCTTAACAGCTTCTACCCCCAAGCCAAAAGACTGCTGAACAGTTAATCAAATGGCTACCCTGACTATTTGATTCGACCCCCCCTTTTTTGACGCTGCTGCTACTCGCTGTTTATTATCGATGTATAGTCACTTTACCCCTACCTACAGTGCCTTCAGAAAGTACTCAGACCCCTTGACTTTTTCCACATTTTGTTACGTTACAGCCTTATTCTAAAATGGATTAAAAAATAATAATAATAATCCTCAGCAATCTACACACAATACATAATGACAAAACGAAAACAGGTTTTTAGACATTTTTTCTAATTGATTACAGATAAAAAACTGAAATACCTTAATTACGTAAGTATTCAGACCTTTTGCTATGAGACTCGAAATTGAGCTCAGGTGCATCCTGTTTCCTTTGATCATCCTTGAGATGTTTCTACAACTTGATTGGAGTCCACCTGTCTATACAAGGTCCCACAGTTGACAGTGCATGTCAGAGCAAAAACCAAGCCATGAGATTGAAGGAATTGTCCGTAGAGCTCCGAGACAGGATTGTGTCGAGGCACAGATCAGGGGAAGGGTATCAAAAAATGTCAGCAGCATTGAAGGTCCCCAAGAGCACAGTGGTCTCCATCATTTTTAAACAGAAGAAGTTTGGAACCACCAAGACTCTTCCTAGAGCTGGCCACATGGCCAAACTGAGCAATCGGGGGAGAAGGGCTTTGGTCAGGGAGGTGACCAAGAACACGATGGTCACTCTGACAGAGCTCCTCTGTGGAGATGGGAGAACCTTCCAGAAGGACAACCATCTCTGCAGCACTCCACCAATCAGGCCTTTATGGTAGAGTGGCCAGACGGAAGCCACTCCTCAGTAAAAGGCACATGACAGCCCGCTTGGAGTTTGCCAAAAGGCACCTTAAGACTCTCAGACCAAACAAGAATCTCTGGTCTGATGAAATGAAGATTGAACTCTTTGGCCTGAATGCCAAGCGTCACGTCTGGTGGAAACCTGGCACCATCCCTATGGTGAAGCATGGTGGTGGCAGCATCATGCTGTGGGGATGTTTTTCAGCGGCAGGTACTGGGAGACTAGTTAGGATCGAGGGAAAGTTCAACGGAGCAAAGTACAGAGAGATCCTTAATGAAAACCTGCTCCAGAGCGCTCAGGACCTCAGACTGGGGCGAAGGTTCACCTTCCAACAGGACAACGACCCTAAACACACAGCCAAGACATTTCAGGAGTGGCTTCGGGACATGTCTCTGAATGTCCTTGAGTGGCCCAGCCAGAGCCCGTATTAAACCTGATCGAGCATCTCTGGAGAGACCTGAAAATAGCTGTGCAGCGACGCTCCCCATCCAACCTGACAGAGCTTGAGAGGATCTGCAGAGAAGAATGGGAGAAACTCCCCAAATACAGGTGTGCCAAGCTTGTAGCGTCATACCCAAGAAGACTCAAGGCTGTAATCGCTGCCAAAGGTGCTTCAACAAAGTACTGTTTAAAGGGTCTAAATACTTATGTAAATGTGATATTTCAGTTTTTTATTTTTAATAAATTAGCAAAAAAAATTACACATCTGTTTTTGCTTCGTCATTATGGGATATTGTGTGTAGATTGATTTTGTATTAAAAAAAAAATCTATTTTAGAATAAGGCTGTAACCTAACAAAAGTCAAGGGGTCTGAATAAATTCCGTACATATTACCTCAATTACCTGGACTAATCTGTACCCACACATTGACTCGGTACCAGTACCCCCTGTATATAGTCTCATTATTGTTATTTTATTGTTGCTCTTTTATTTTTTTACTTTAGTTTATTTAGTAAATATTTTTTATTAACTCTTATTTTTCTTAAAACTGCATTGTTGGTTAAGGGATTGTAAGTAAGCATTTCACTGCATTTTCACCTGTTGTATTCAGCGTACGTGACAAATAACATTTGGTTTGATTTGAGTATGTTAGTTGGCCAACCAGAAAGAGAGTGCTTCTCTCTTCCACTTCTGTTTCAGAAGGAAACATGAGACCACCCTCGTTTCTCTCGCTTCACCCATTACTCCCCCTCCTCACCCTTCCTCCCCTGTCCTCCCTCAATCCCTTAACCACAGTTACCACACTCCCCAGTCACCCCCTACCCCCAAACCACTCCCAAGTCAGCCCCCAACCCCCTACCCACCCCCCTGCCAGCCCCCCATTCCCTAACCACCCCCCCAGTCGGTCCCCCCACCCCTTAACCACTCCCCAGTCAGCCCCCGCATCCCCTAGTCAGCCCCCTTAACCACACCCCAGGCAGCCCCCTAACCACACCCTAGTCAGTGTGTGTGTGTGTGTCTCAGCGCAGTATGAATAATGCAGGTTAATCTCATTAGGGGTGAGATCCCTTTCAGAGCCTGTTAATTAAATGATGAGTCGGGTTCCCAGGTGCCTGCCTTCTAAATAATGCTACAGCTCACTACAGGAACAGTCGTGTGTGTGTGTGTGTGTGTGTGTGTGTGTGTGTGTGTGTGTGTGTGTGTGTGTGTGACAGAGACAGAAATAGAGACAGATACATGGGCAGAGAGAGAGAGAGAGAGAAAGAGACAGACTTTACGGTATGTTGCCTGTAAAAAAAAAATAATAATAATCGGACAATGTTTTTTTTTAGAATCCAATTCATACAGTCCCATTTCTTACCACATTCTTGCCGGGATAAGCCTTTTATATCTCCTGTGCACATGCCGGAAAGTTTAGGAGTGGGATTAGACGCAGCCTGGTCTCATAGACTAGACGTAACATATCATACATCCTAAATATGTATGTCCCGGATTTAACACCAGAATAATAGGAAACGCACTGATACCAGGTTGTGGGGCCGATATGGGTGGACGTCTAGTTTAACACATCCATTGAACATACACCGTCACAAACAAGTCCATTACTAATTATTTTTTAGGCAGGTCCTAAGAATCATTATAAGACTAATACAGTTTATTTTCAAAAACAATAGAATGGCATATTTTGAGTTGAATAATGTTACTGGTCTGTGCAGCCTATATGGCTGAGCCATGAATATAAAAGCACAGTCAACACACATTCTTTATAGTAGTATATAATGAAATATAACAGAATAAAATATAAAATAATATTTCCCCCCCCAACTTGTGTCACGGAAATACACTATATATACAAATGTATGTGGACGCCCCTTCAAATTAGTGGATTTGGCTATTTCAGCCACACCCGTTGCTGACAGGTGTATAAAATTGAGCACACAACCATGCAATCTCCATAGACAAACATTGGCAGTAGAATGGCCTTATTGAAGAGTTCAGTGACGTTCAAAGTGGAATCGTCAAAGGATGCCACCTTTCCAACAAGTTAGTTTGTCAAATTTCTGCCCTGATAAAGCTGCCCCGGTCAACTGTAAGTGCTGTTATTGTGAAGTGGAAACGTCTAGGAGCAACAACGGCTCAGCCGCGAAGTGGTAGGTCACACAAGCTCACAGAACGGGACCGCTGAGTGCTGAAGCACGTAGCGTATAAAAATGTATCTGTCCTCGGTTGCAACACTCACTACCGAGTTCAAACTGCCTCTGGAAGCAACGTCAGCACAATAACTGTTCGTTGGGAGCTTCATGAAACCGGTTTCCACGGCAGAGCAGCCGCACACAAGCCTCACCATGCGCAATGCCAAGCGTCGGCTGGAGTGGTGTAAAGCTCGCCGCCATCGGACACTGGAGCAGTGGAAACGCGTTCTCTGGAGTGATGAATCACGCTTCACCATCTGGCAGTCCGACGGAAGAATCTGGGTTTGGCGGATGCCAGAAGAACGCTACCTGCCCGAATGCATGGTGCCAACTGTAAAGTTTAGTGGAGGAGGAATAATGGTCTGGGGCTGTTTTTCATGTTTTGGGTTAGGCCCCTTAGTTCCAGTGAAGGGAAATATTAATGCTACAGCATTCAATGACATGGAATCTGTGCTTCTAACTTTGTGGCAATAGTTTGGGGAAGGCCCATTCCTGTTTTAGCATGACAATGCCCCCGTGCATAAAGCGAGGTCCATACAGAAATGGTTTGTTGAGATCGGTGTGGAAGAACTTGACTGGCCTGCACAGAGCCCTGACCTCAACCCAATCAAACACCTTTGGGATGAATTGGAACGCCTGACTGCGAGCCATGGCCTAATCGCCCAACATCAGTGCCCGACCTCACTAATGCTCTTGTGGCTGAATGGAAGCAAGTCACCGCAGCAATGTTCCAACATCTAGTGGAAAGCCTTCCCAGAAGAGTGGATGCTGTTATAGCAGCAAAGGGGGGACCAACTCCATATTAATGCCCATGATTTTGGAATGAGATGTTGGTGGAAGTACCACCAGTCATTGTTTATTTAGTTTGTTGAATTAGATTCTGAACATTATAATTACATTTCTGTATTGGATATTTATTTGTTTTATAGATCTATTTTTATCTTTAATATTATGATCTACTATTCTTAAATATGTTGTTTTAATATCTACTATTCTTAAATATGTTGTTTTAATATCTACTATTCTTATTGTTGTTTTAATATCTAATATTCTTCTTCTTGAAGTCCAGGATCCAGTTGCAGAGGGAGGTGTTTAGTCCCAGGGTCCATAGCTTAATGATGAGCTTTGAGGGCACTATGGTGTTGAATGCTGAGTTGTAGTCAGTGAACAGCATTCTCACGTAGGTGTTCCTCTTGTCCAGGTGGTAAAGGGCAGTGTTGAGTGCAATAGAAATTGTGTCATCTGTGGATCTGTTGGGGTGGTATGCAAATTGGAGTAGGTCTAGGGTTTCTGGGATGATGGTGTTGATGTGAGCCATGACCAGCCTTTCAAAGCACTTCATGGCTACAGACGTGAGTGCTACGGGTCGGTTGTCATTTAGCCAGGTTACCTTGGAGTTCTTGGGTACAGGGACTATTGTGGTCTGCTTGAAACATGTAGGTATTACAGAGTCGGCCAGGGACAGGTTGAAAATGTCAGTGAAGACACTTGCCAGTTGGTCAGTGCATGCTCGGAGTACATGTCCTGGTAATCCGTCTGGCCCTTGCGGCCTTGTGAATGTTGACCTGTTTAAAGGTCTTACTCACGTCGGTTATGGCGTGCGTGATCACACAGTTGTCCGGAACAGCTGGTGCTCTCATGCATGCTTAAGTGTTGCTTGCCTTGAAGAGCGCATAGAAGTAATTTAGCTCGTCTGGTAGGCTTTTGTCACTGGACAGCTCGCGGCTGGGCTTCCCTTTGTAGTCCATAATAGTTTGCACATCCAACGAGCGTCGGAGCCGGCCGGTGGATTCAATTATAGTCCTGTAGTTTTCGCCAGGCATAATGGGACCCATCTCGTCCACAAAGTTGACTAAAGTTTGCCAAAAAGCACCTGGATGATCATCAAGACTCTTGGAAGAACGTTCTATGGACAGATGATTCAAAAGTATAACTTTTTGGACAACATGGTTCCAGTAATGCCTGGCGAAAACCAAACTCTGCATTCCACAGTAAGAACATCTTACCAAAGGTCAAGCATGGTGGTGGTGGTGTGATGGTTTGGGGATGATTTGCTGCCTCAGGACCTGGACGACTTGCCTTAATAGAAGGAACCATGAATTCTGCTCTGTATCAGAGAATTCTACAGGAGAATGTCAGACCATCCGTCTGTGAGCTGAAGCGCAGCTGGGTCATGCAGCAAGACAATGATCCAAAACACACAATCAAATCTACATGAAAATTGCTAAAAAGCAACAAACTGGAAGTTTTGGAATGGCCTAGTCAAAGTCCAGACCTAATCCCAATTGAGATGTTGTGGCAGGACTTGAAACAAGCAGTTCATGCTTGAAAACCCACACGTCACTGAGTTAAAGCAGTTCTGCATGGAAGAGTGGGCCAAAATTCCTCCACAGCGATGTGAGACTGATCAACAACTACAGGAAGCATTTGGTTGGAGTCATTGCAGCTAAAGGTGGCACAACCAGTTATTGAGTGTAAGGGAGCAATTACTTTTTCACATAGGGGAATTGGGTGTTGCATAACTTTGTTTATGAAATAAATGAAATAAATATGTAATTGTTGTGTTATTTGTTAATTTATGTTCCCTTTATCTAATATTAGGTTTTGGTTGAAGATCTGATTACTTTTGCATATTTGCGATACTGAATGTTGAGAAAATTAGAAAGGGGGCAAATACTTTTTCATAGCACTGTATTCCAGTCTGTGCTAGCAAAACAGTACTGTAGCGTAGCATCTGCTTCATCTCACCACTTCCTTATTGAGCAAGTCACTTGTACTTCCTGCTTTAGTTTTTGCTTGTAAGCAGGAATCAGGAGGATATAATTATGATCAGATTTGGAGGGCGAGGGAGAGCTTTGTACGTGTCTCTGTGTGTGGAGTAAAGGTGGTCTAGAGTTTTTAATTTTTTTAATTTTTCTAAGCCACTCAGGAACATTCAATGTCATTTTGGTAAACAACTCCAGTGACCTCTATTTGACCATGATTGTCCTACTGAAAGGTGAATTCATCTCCCAGTGACTGAAAAGCAGACTGAACCAGGTTTTCCTCTAGGATTTTGCCTGTGCCTATAGCTCTATTCCATTTTTTTTTTATCCTAAAAAAAAATCCCTAGTCCTTGCCGATGACAAGCATACCCATAACATGATGCAGCCACCACGTTTTAAAAATATGAAGAGTGGTACTCAGTGATGTGTTGTGTTGGATTTGCCCCAAAACATTTTGAAGCCTTGCCATAGATTTTCAAGCCAATTTAGGTAAAAATTGTAACGGTCCCTCAGGAACATTCAACGTCGTCTTGGTAAGCAACTCCAGTGTATATTTGGCCTTGTGTTTTGGGTTATTGTCCTGCTGAAAGGTGAATTTGTCTCCCAGTGTCTGGTTTTGCTCTAGGATCTTGCCTGTGCTTAGCTCTATTTCGTGCTCTAACTCCCTAGTCCTTCCGATGACAAGCATACCCATAACATGATGCAGCCACCACCATGCTTGAAAATATGCTCAGTGATGTGTTGTGTTGGATTTGCCCCAAACATAACGCTTTGTATTCAGGACATAAAGTTAATTTCTTTGCCATATTTTTTGCAGTTTTACTTTAGTGCCTTATTGCAAACAGGATGCATGTTTTGGAATATTTTGTATTCTGTACAGGCTTCCCTCTTTTCGGTCTGTCAATTAGGCTAGTTTTGTGGAGTAATTACAATGTTGTAGATCCATCCTCAGTTTTCTCCTATCACAGCCATTCAACTCTGGAGCTGTTTAAAAGTCACCATTGGCCTCATTGTGAAATCCATGAGCGGTTTCCTTCCTCTCCGCCTAGTGACTGGGTGTATTGATACACCAACCAAAGTATAATTAATAACTTCACCATGCTCAAAGGGATATTGTTTGCTTTTTTTTATTTGTACCCATCTACCAATAAGTGCCCTTCTTTGTGAGGCATAGGAAAACCTCCCTGGTCTTTGTGCTTGAATCTGTGTTTGAAATTCACAGCTTGACTGAGGGACCTTGCAGATAATTGTCTGTGTAGGGTACAGAGATGATGTAGTCATTCAAAAATCATGTTAAACACTATTATTGCAACTTAGTAAACTTATTATGTGACTTGTTCAACACATTTTTACTCCTGAACTTATTTAGGCTTACCATAACAAAGGGGTTGAATACTTATTGACAAGACATTTCAGCTTTTTATTACACTTGTAAAAGATTCTAAAATCATAATTACACTTTGACATTATGGGGTATTGTGTGTTGGCCAGTGACCAAAAATCCAAATGTAATCAATTTTGAATTCAGATGTAACACAACAAAATGTGGAATAAGTCAAGGGATGTGAATACTTTCTGAATGTACTGTAGGTAGATAGGAGCCAATGTTGTCTCAGACAGCCCCACTCCTCCCTCCCTCCCTCCCTCTCTGCCTCCCTCAGTCTCTCTCCCCCTCCCCTGTTCTCAGGCGGATTGCTACCTTTACAACAGGCCCGGAATCATCCACACACACACAGAGATCATTTTTTGATAGTTTTTGTTGTTGTTTTGTGTCTTCTCACTTTTGTTTATTTCACTTGTTTTGGCAAAGTAAAACATGTTTCCCATGCCAATAAAGCACCTTTAAATTGAGAGTAAAGCCCCTTTAAATTGAGAGTGAGAGAGAGAGAGAGAGAGAGAGAGAGAGAGAGAGAGAGAGAGAGATGGAGAGAGAGAGAGAGAGAGAGAGAGAGAGAGAGAGATGGAGAGAGAGAGAGAGAGAGGGAGGGAGGCAGAGAGAGAGAGAATTTGTGACAACAGGTCAGTGATAGCTTTTATCAGTTCCCTGGTAAATCCCTCTCTCAACTCCTGATCTGTCTGTCTGTCTGTCTGTCTGTCTCTACATCAATGTGCTTCTGTGGGGGGGGGGGGGGATCTTGGATGGTTGGAGGCCTGGTGGTTGGGAGCTTGGGCCGGTGGCCGAGAGGTCGCTGGGTCGGGTCTCCGATTTGACTTGGTGGGAGATCTGTCAATGTGCCCTTGGGCGGGGCACTTGACCCTGGTTGCTCCTGTGGGTCGCTCTGGATGGGAGTCTGCTAGATGACTGAATGTCATGTAAATGTTGAGCGGCTTCACTGCAGGTAGATTGTATGTTTTAAAATTCAATAAAAATAAAAAAAATCAATAAAAACATGTTTCGGAATCTGGACACAAACAAAATATCTCACATTCAGAATTCAAATGGCTACATTTATCAGGAGTCAGTGGTATTCAAACGCGGGCCGCAGACTCCATCAAACCTACTGGAGAGATATATGTGATCGTATACAAATGTAAGCAAGGTTTGAAGAGGTAAAATATTGTATACTGTTTGGGCATCTTGCGGTCAATTTGCAGTCTACAAATTATTTTGTCATTATGTTCCCGGCCCCCTGACCATCCATCGCGCAGCTGATGATTATGATCCCTGTTTTACAGGGTCAGACATAGTAGTACGGCGCCCCTGGAGCAAATTTGGGTTATGTAACTTGCTCAAGGGCACGTCAACATTTTTCACCACGTCGGCTCTGGTTTTTCAAACCAGCGACCTTTCGGTTACTGGCCCAACGCTCTAACCGTTAGGCTACCTGCCGATATCACCTGCCCACCCACCAGTTATAACCAGTTATAACCAGCGTAACAGAGCATTATAACCAGTCAGTGACAAATGTTTTGTTGTTTTGGCTCTGTACTCCAGCACTTTGAATTTGAACTAAGAATAGAATATGTAGCGTCCACGTTAATGTAGAAATGTTTAGAAACATATTATATTCTTATTTACAATAAAAGAGACTTAAAAATGACACAATACATTATTTACCATTCATTTCTATTGGGCACAAAATAATCTGAAACACAACCAAAACAAACAGCAAATGCATCCAACAAGTTTGTAGAGTCACAAGCATGATGTAATCATTGCGTGCTATGAATATGGGACCAAATACTGCAGCAGCTTTGCTAGGTCTTTCTTTGCTGCACTTGACAATTTTACCAGACAGTAATCAAGACGGGACAAGACGAGAGCCTGAACAACTAGTAAAGTTGATCTTTGTGTCAAAAACACAGACATTTATTTTTTTTATAACGGACATACCCCTCCCCATCTTCACAACAACTTTGTCAATATGACATGACCATGATTATGAACCATCCAATGTTATACCTAGGAGTTTAGCTTCCTCGACTTCCTTAATGGTCACACCTGTTATGCACAACTCCAGATGAGGTGTGGGTCTTAGAGAATGTTTTGAACCAAATACAATGCTTTTAGTTTTAGATGTATTTTAAGACCAGTTTATTATCAATCCCCCATTCTGATACTGACTAACTCCTTATTTAGAACTTCAGTGAGCTCACTGGCTTTGGTTGCTGACATGTAGGGTGTGGAATCATCTGCATACATAGTAAGTCGCTAAATGACGTAAATGTAAAATGTAATAGTCATTCTAGCTTCGTGTAAGATCAGTGGCAAATCATTTGTAAAAATAGAGAAGAGTAACGGCCCAAGATAACTGCCCTGAGGGACACCACACTGTACATATCTGATGTTAGATAACCTTCCATCGAAGAACACTCTCTGTGTTCTACTGGATAAATAACTATCGAACCATCTGATGGCAGGTGATTTAAAATCATTGCAAGTGAATTTCTTCTATAACAATTTATGATCAATAACATCAAAGGCTGCAATGAAATCTAACAATACAGCTCCAACGATCATCTTATTATCCATTTATTTTAGCCGATCGTCTGTCGTCTGAGTCAGTGCAGTACAAGTTGTTTTCTGACAAATACAATAATCAAATACAATAATCTCCATCAGTTTACTAAGAACAGGCAGCAAACGGATTGGGCGGCTGTTAGAGCCAGCAAAAGGGTGCTTTACTATTTATAGGCAGTGGAATTACTTTAGCTTCCTGTGGACACACACTCCATTAGGCTTTGGTTAAAGACATGGCACATAGGGGTGGAAATACAGTCTGCTACCATTCTCAATAGCTTCCCATCAAGGTCGTCTATACCTGGTGGCTTATCACCTCTCCCACACTAACTTGACCAAATTCAAAACTGCAATCCTTCTCTTTTATTATTAGATCTTTCATACACAAATACGGTGGTTCACTGTTAAAATGTTGTCATTTCACTTCTGAGTTTTTCCACTTTACTAGTGAAATAGTCATTGAAATGATTAGCAATACTGAAAGTTTTTTGTTATAAATGACACATCAACTTTAATGAACGATGGAGATTAATTGGGTTTTCTGCCGATGATATCATTTAAGGTACTCCAAAGTATTTTCCCATTGTCTTTTATGTCATTTATCTTGGTTTGGTAATATAATTGTGCACTACTTTTAGCAACGCCCATAGCAACGCCCATAGCAACGCCCATAGCCCTGGTCAAAAGTACTGCAGTATATTGTACCATTAGGGACACAACCATAATATGATAACCCCAGAAGGGGAACCTCTGGAGAGGCAGAACCAATAGAACCCCAGAAGGGGAACCTCTGGAGAGGCAGAACCAATAGAACCCCAGAAGGGGAACCTCTGAAGAGGCAGAACCAATAGAACCCCAGAAGGGGAACCTCTGAAGAGGCAGAACCAATAGAACCCCAGAAGGGGAACCTCTGGAGAGGCAGAACCAATAGAACCCCAGAAGGGGAACCTCTGGAGAGGCAGAACCAATAGAACCCCAGAAGGGGAACCTCTGGAGAGGCAGAACCAAAGAACAACTGTTTCAATTTCATTTCCTTCTCCCCGCTCCAGCCCCTAACCAATCACAGATGAGCGTTTCACCAGACCCCAGTCTGAGACAGGACTGTCCACACGCAGACACACACGCAGACACACACACAGACACACACACGCAGACACACACACAGACACACACACACAGACACACACACACAGACACACACACGCAGACACACACGCACACACGCAGACACACACACAGACACACACACGCAGACACACACACAGACACACACACACAGACACACACACACAGACACACACACACACACACACACACACAAACAGACACACACGCACGCACGCACGCACACACACACAGACACACAGGCACGCACGCACACACGCACACACGCACACACACACACACACAGGCACACACACACACACACACGCACACACGCACACGCGCACACACGCACACACACTGAGAGCGGACCGTGCAAGGGGCTGAAACAGCGTATAGAGCTGATATGTATGTGATATGCTCCAGGTTATTCTATGTGACAGAGAGTAGTAGGTCTATGCGTTGCAGTGTGTAGTATATAAACTGTGTTGTCATGACTTTACCTGAAGAATATAAGAATAGAATCTAAACGCAGGGATATTAAAATATTACCATACGAGGTCTGGAGTACTGCTGCTTTTCTGTTCTACCTGATAATTAGTTGCCCCCACCTGGGACTGTAAACTCTTTCTCTACAGGCCAGGACACAGCTTAGACCCCCCCCCCCCACCCAGCAGCCTGGATGAGTTGTGTCGTGTCGTCGGGCAGATTTGGAGAGTCTATCTGCAACGCCAACCTTGGCAATCAGAGCCCAACCCAATCAGAGCCCAACCCGCTCCTATTTAGCTGCAGAATGTGTGTGTGCGTGCGTGTGTTCTAGGGTTGAAACCCGACCTCCTTCCTCCTCTGGCCTGGTCTGTGGTCACACACACACACAGGGATGCTTGCTACACTCAGCTCTCTCCCTCAGCACCAGAGGAAAAGGCAACGCTGGCTAAAATACTATTTTTTCCTTTTCATTCCTCTTTTCCTCCTCCCGCTCTCACTCTCTCCTCTATACATTAAAAACCCTGCCAGGCTCCCAAGGGTCACCACACACTCCCACCTCCTCCAATCTCTCACTCTTTCTCTGGAGCAGCCAACCGGCTCTCTCTCTCTCTCTCTCTCTCACTTTCCCTCATATCTCCCACTCCTTCTCTCCCTCCCACTCTCTCCCACTCTCCCTCCCACTCTCCCTCCTCTCTCTCCCACTCTCCCACCTCTCTCTCCCACCTCTCTCTTTCTCTCCCACTCTCCCTCCCACTCTCTCTCCCCCACTCTCCCCCACTCTCTCTCCCCACTCTCCCTCCCACTCTCTCTCCCACTCTCCCTCCCACTCTCTCTCCCACTCTCTCTCCCACTCTCCCTCCCACTCTCCCTCCCACTCTCTTTCTCTCCCACTCTCCTACCTCTCCCCACTCTCTCTCCCCTCTCCTCCCTCCCACTCTCCCTCCCACTCTCTCTCATTTACATTTACATTTAAGTCATTTAGCAGACGCTCTTATCCAGAGCGACTTACACCTCTCTCTCCCACTCTCCCCCCTCTCTCTCTCTCCCACTCTCCCTCCTCTCTCTTTATCTCCCACTCTCCCTCCCACTCTCTCTCCCACTCTCCCTCCCACTCTCCCTCCCACTCTCTCTCCCACTCTCGCTCGCACTCTCTCTCGCACTCTCCCTCCCACTCTCTCTCCCACTCTCGCTCCCACTCTCTCTCGCACTCTCCCTCCCACTCTCTCTCCCACCCTCCCTCCCACTCTCTCTCCCACCCTCGCTCCCACTCTCCCTCCCACTCTCCCTCCTTCTCTCTCTCTCCCACTATCCCTCATATCTCTCCCTCCTTCTCTCTCTAGCCGACAGAGTGGAGACTTCAATCAGGGCTCTGTCAGACCTACTCAGACAGGATGTAGAGAGCAGAGGGGTGTGTGCACGTGTGCGTCAGTGTCGATTAAAAGTGTCATTTTTTTTAAGCTAACTGAACAAAGTAATAGTTATCAGCGAGAGACACATGCAGTCTATTCATGTTCAACTGAAACAGGGAAAAGGAACTACAGCAGATATACATACCGTAGGACACCTACAGATGACCCAGTTTCTCACAGCAGGAAAATAATCCTGCAGCAACAGGAAATGTCAATTATTATGTGGATTATAATTAATGGACATTCTTTGGAGGGGTTGATAATTGTTTTCGCTAGGGCAAATCAGGTCTTAATTTTTTTGGGGGGGAAATTACAAACTTTAGAAGCCTTTTAAACCTTGAATAACCTACAAGTTTGCATTTCCTGCTGTGTAGGAAAATTCCTGCAACAACAGGATGATCAAGATAGGGCATTTGTAAACACTATTCCTAATTTATTTGTGGTGTAATGCTCATAAATTTAACACAACGTCACAAAGCAAGCAGCACTGTCTGAACTCTGTCTTTCTGTCTCCCAAGCTCTGTCACTCTGTCACTCTCTCTGCACCCCTCAGCCTTCCTGCATAAAATTGGGAACGTGTAAACTCTTGTCGCATTTAGTCGCCTTGTGTCTCCTCCTTCCTTTGACTGTCGCTGATAGTCTTTTCTCTCGACCTTTCTGCCCCGGGGTCCTTCTACTGCTCCATGGAGACCCCAGACAGTAGGCGACCTGCACCGACCAGGTGGGCAGACAGACAGAATACCTGACCACAACACCGATGACAGGGAGAGGATGGGGAGAGGGGTTAAGGATGGGTAGATGAGGGGTAGAGGAGGGGGAGAGGAGGGGTAGAGGAGGGGTAGAGGAGGGGTAGAGGAGGGGAGAAGAGGGGTGAAGGGGTAGAGGAGGGGGAGAAGAGGGGAGAGGCGGGGGAGAGGAGGGGTAGAAGAGGGTTAGAGGAGGGGTGAAGGGGTAGAGGAGGGGTGAAGGGGTAGAGGAGGGGTAAAGGGGTAGAGGAGGGGTGAACGGGTAGAGGAGGGGGAGAGGAGGGGTGAACGGGTAGAGGGAGGGGTAGAGGATGGGGAGAGGAGGGGTGAACGGGTAGAGGGAGGGGTAGAGGACGGGTGCAGGGGTAGAGGAGGGGTGGAGGGCTGAAGGGAAGGGGAGGGGTGAAGGGATAGAGGGATTGAGTTCTCTAAAATGACTGTCCTCTAAATACCAGTAAAAATGCGGCAGGTAGCCTAGCGGTTAGCGCGTTGGACCAGTAACCGAAAGGTTGCTGGTTCGAGTCAACAAGGTGAAATATCTGTCGATGTGCCCTTGAGCAAGACACTTAACCCTAATTTCTCCTGTAAGTTGCTCTGGATAAGAGCGTCTGCTAAATGACTAAAAACTGTGGTGGTGTAAAAATACTTTAAAGTACTACTTAAGTAGTGTTTTGGAGTATCTGTAATTTACTTTACTATTTATATTTTTTACTACTTTTATTTTTACTCCTCTACATTCCTAAAGAAAATAATGTACTTTTTACTCCATACATTTTCCCTGACACCCAAAAGTACTTGTTACATTTTGAATGCTTAGCAAGACAGGAAAATGGTTCAATTCACGCACTCATCAAGAGAACATCCCTGGTCCTCCCTACTGCCTCTGATCTGGGGGACTCACATGCTTTGTTTTTAGATGATGTCTGAGTGTTAGAGTGTGCCCCTGGCTATTAGTAAAGAAATACAAAATACAAAATGTGTGCTGTCTGGTTTGCTTAATATAAGGAATTTGAAATTATTCATACTTTTACTTTTGATACCTAAGTATATTTTAGCAATTACATTTACGTTTGATACTTAAGAATATTTAAAACTAAATACTTACTACTCAAGTAGTATTTTACTGGGTGACTTTCACTTTTACTTGAGTAATTTTCTATTAAGGTATCTTTACTTTTACTCAAGTATGACAATTACGTACTTTTTCCACCACTGCAAAACTGTAAACAAATCCCCCCCTTCTCCTTCCTCTGTCCCTGTATATATATCAATATATCTGAGCCTCTCCTCATAGTCAACCTGATCAATGACACACATCTATAAACTGATGCTAATATAGCTGGGGAATATACACATTAATATTTGATAGTCGGGTGGCAGTGGATGGGTTGGTGCTTGTAGTGTGTGTGTGTCAGAGCACTGAGAGGTAATGTAAGCCCGTGGTAGGACCTGAACAGGTCTGAGAGAAGAACTGAACGACGACAGTAAAACATATTTCTGCTCTGGCCTACTTTACACAATTGTTATTCTCTGAGCTGGCAGGGCAGGGCAGGGTGGAGAGAGAGAGAGAGCGATTGACAGAGAGAGAGAGAGAGAGAGAGAGAGACAGAGAGAGAGAGACAGAGAGACAGAGAGAGAGAGAGAGAGAGAGAGAGAGAGAGACAGAGAGAGAGAGACAGAGAGAGAGAGAGAGATGGTGTTGTCAGAATGAGGGCAAGTTAAGGAGATGAAATTACACCTGTTCTGTTCGCTAACGTCTTTGAAATGTGAGTTGGCCCTCGCTCGCCGCCAAAATCATTTTCCCAACAATACCGCCTGATCTTTAAACAAGATGAACTAGGTCGCTAGCATAGAGTTAGAAAGATGCCTCTTGGATAGGATAGTTTGTTCACTGCCCATGCTGTCACAGAAACCATTATGGACCCTTTTTCTAACTCTATGGTCGCTATACTGGCCTCGCCGGGACTATACTGGCCTAGTCGGGACTGGAGCTATACTGGCCTAGCCGAGACAATACTGGCCTAGTCGGGACTGGGGCTATACTGGCCTAGCCGGGACAATACTGGCCTAGTCGGGACTGGGGCTATACTGGCCTAGCCGGGACTGGGGCAATACTGGCCTAGTCTGGGCTATACTGGCCTAGCCGGGACTATACTGGCCTAGCCGGGACTGGGGCTATACTGGCCTAGCCGGGACTATACTGGCCTAGTCGGGACAATACTGGCCTAGTCGGGACTGGGACTATACTGGCCTAGCCGAGACAATACTGGCCTAGCCGGGACTGGGGCTATACTGGCCTAGCCGGGACAATACTGGCCTAGTCGGGACTGGGGCTATACTGGCCTAGCCGGGACTGGGACAATACTGGCCTAGCCGGGACAATACTGGCCTAGTCGGGACTGGGACTATCCTGGCCTAGCCGGGACAATACTGGCCTAGCCGGGACTGGGGCAATACTGACCTAGCCGGGACTATACTGGCCTAGCCGGGACTGGGGCTATACTGGCCTAGCCGGGACTATACTGGCCTAGTCGGGACTGGGACTATACTGGCCTAGCCGGGACAATACTGGCCTAGCCGGGACTGGGGCAATACTGACCTAGCCGGGACTATACTGGCCTAGCCGGGACTGGGACTATACTGGCCTAGCCGGGACTGGGACTATACTGGCCTAGCCGGGAATGGGACTATACTGGCATAGCCGGGACTGGGACTATACTGGCCTAGCCGGGACTGGGGCTATACTGGCCTAGTCGGGACTGGAGCTATACTGGCCAAGCCGGGACTGGGCCTACAATCTGGGAGATAGCTGCTGCATCACCCCGTTGGTTGTGTGTGGGAAAGAACGTCATGCTGCAGTTTGTATTTTCAATACAGTACAATACCAATCTACCAAACAATACCAATCTACCAAAACAATACCAATCTACCAAAACAATACCAATCTACCAAAACAATGCATTTGAAAGGAATCCATTGTGGTATTTTTCTCATCATCACGCTACACAGCAATATGGCTGTGCTATTCTCTCTCTGAACCACATCTACTGTCTGCTACACACACTGTGCTCACCGTCTGTTCGCTGAGGTCCGGTGAAGCCTCCATGACTCCTTCAGCTATCACCCACTAAAACACCTGAGAGAGAGAGAGAGAGAGAGAGAGAGAGAGAGAGAGAGAGAGAGAGAGAGAGAGAGAGAGAGAGAGAGAGAGAGAGAGAGAGAGAGAGAGAGAGAGAGAGAGAGAGAGAGAGAGAGAGAGAGAGAGAGAGAGAGAGAGAGAGAGAGAGAGAGAGAGAGAGAGAGAGAGAGAGAAGGGAACCGTATATAATCTTTGAGACATTGTAATGTATATGCATCTTTTAGTTCCTTTTCGTGTGTGTGTGGGCAACAGCGGAAGGGGAAGGAAGCTGTGTTGAATTCCTCATATCATATTATAGTATCCAGTATATTATTCTAGAGTATATATACACACTACATAACCAAAAGTATGTGGACACCTGCTCATCGAACATCTCATTCCAAAATCATGGGCATTAATATGGAGTTGGTCCCCCCTTTGCTGCTATAACAGCCTCCACTCTTCTGGGAAGGCTTTCCACTAGATGTTGGAACATTGCTGCGGGGACTTGCTTCCATTCAGCCACAAGCGCATTAGTGAGGTCGGGGCACTGATGTTGGGCGATTAGGCCTGGCTCACAGTCGGCGTTCCAATTCAACCGAAAGGTGTTCAATGGGGTTGAGGTCAGGGCTCTGTGCAGGCCAGTCAAGTTCTTCCACACCGATCTCGACAAACCATTTCTGTATGGACTCGCTTTGTGCACGGGGGCATTGTCATGCTGAAACAGGAAAGGGCTTTCCCCAAACTGTTGCCACAATGTTGGAAGCACAGAATCGTCTAGAATGCCATTGTATACTGTAGCGTTAAGATTTCCCTTCACTGGAACTAAGGGGCCTAGCCTGAACCATGAAAAACAGCCCCAGACCATTATTCCTCCTCCACCAAACTGTACAGTTGGCACTATGCATTGGGGCAGGTAGTGTTCTCCTGGCATCCGCCAAACCCAGATTCATCCATCGGACTGCCAGATGGTGAAGCGTGATTCATCACTCCAGAGAATGCGTTTCCACTGCTCCAGAGTCCAATGGCGGCGGGCTTTACACCACTCCAGCCGACGCTTGGCATTGCGCATGGTGATCTTAGACTTGTGTGTGGCTGCTCGGCCATGGAAATCCATTTCATGAAGCTCCCGATGAACAGTTATTTTGCTGATGTTGCTTCCAGAGGCAGTTTGGAACTCGGTAGTGAGTGTTACAACCGAGGAAAGACTATTTTTACATGCTATGTGCTTCAGCACTTGGTGGTCCCGTTCTGTGAGCTTGTGTGGCCTACCACTTCGCGGGTTGAGCCGTTGTTGCTCCTAGCCGTTTCCACTTCACAATAACAGCACTTACAGTTGACCAGGGCAGAAATTTGACGAACTGACTTGTTGGACAGGTGGCATCCTATGACGGAGCCATCTTGAAAGTCAGTGAGCTCTTCAGTAAGGCCATTCTACTGTCAATGTTTGTCTATGGAGATTGCATGGCGGTGTGCTCGATTTTATACACCTGTCAGGAACGGGGGTGGATGAAACAAGTAGTGTCCACATACTTTTGTGTGTGTGTGCCAAGAGTGTGCAAAGCTGTCATCAAGGCAAAGGGTGGCTACTTTGAAGAATCTCAAATATAAAATATATTTTGACTTGTTTAACAATTGTTTGATTGCTACATGATTCGATGTGTGTTATTTCATAGTTTTGATGTCTTCACTATTAATCTAAAATGTAGAAAACAGCAAAAATAAAGACAAACCCTTCAATGAGTAGGTGTGTCCAAACTTTGGTCTGGTACTGTATATACGTACACACAAGTATGTGGACACCCCTTCAAATTAGTGGATTCGGCTATTTCAGGCACGCCCGTTGCTGACAGGTGTATAAAATCGAACACACAGGCATTGACACATTTTGGCAGTAGAATGGCCTTTCTAAAGAGCTCAGTGACTAGTATCTAGCAGAAAATTAAGCTCAAAGTAAAGCAGAGAGATAATTTACAGGATTACATCTTGCAATGAACAGCGGGAAGGGAACCCGGGTCTCCGGCGTGGAAGGCAAAAACTCTACGCATCGCCCCAATAGCATCGCCCCAATAGTATTAACCCACTTGGCGGGAATGGTAACCTTTCTCATATAGCGAAGACTTATACAATATCAACAACGAAAAGGAGACGTGTGTGTGGCCTGGCTGGTCTAGCTGTAATTTTGTAGCCTCCCGCACACAAGTCTACGGTGTCGGCCTAGGTTTGAATCCCGCCTAGTGCCCTTTGACACAACCTCAATCTTTCTCCACTGTCATCCTCTATCTGTTCAATAAAATCTGAAAAACTAAAAATGTGGGCGAAGTGCAAATAACAGCGCAAGGCTGGCTACACCATTAATCCCCAACTGTCTCACTCGGCGTTAGAGCTGGGTTCTGGTTCTCTGACGAACGCCAACTCTTCTAGTGTGTGTTCTTTTTATTTTAGACTGGCATCCTTTTAATTTTTCATAGCGTTGAGCTCCCGTTGGCCTGAAACCCAAGACAATAATGCTTCTCTCAGGCCAATTGAGCTCTCTCTCTCTCGCTCTCGACACCCGTGCAAGGAATCAATGTGCAGGCCTGCCAGTGCCATTTCCGTCAAAATCCCTGAAGGGAGAGTTACATTTCTTGGTGTAGGTATTGACACTATAGGGTAACACATGAACAGGGGAGAGGGGAAAGGTTGGTGGGAGTGGGGGAATGAAGTCGTCGGCTACATATCTACACTTGTGGTAATTTCACTCCATAAAAACCCGAACCGTGGAGATTGTTGGACTAACCACATGACGCTATCAACATGGCTGTCAGTCATGCCACGTGTGGCCCTACAGGCTACATACATGTCACGATCCCACTGTCTCAACTCGAGCAGGATGGTCGTGTTCACATCCCATTGTACATTATAAAACAACATAATCTGTTTTTATTATAGCCAAGGTCCGCTATTCTCAAGGTCCAAAACGTGATGGGAATTCCTGTTTGGGGTTGATTTTATAAAACTTCGAGGCAAATGTGAGGAGCGCAATTAACGCCATGGCCATTTCCCCCCCCCCAAAAAACGTAGCGTAGTGCCAGCGTGTCACCACCGCTTTACTGCCATTGTCAGAAAGACATTTCAGGCGTTTACTACCGCGGCATTGGCAGACTGTGCCAGCAAAGGCATGGCAGACAAGTGACTCATTTACGACTCTGTGGTGCGTAATTGTTAAAGTAGGTCTAAACATAATGATATCAGTTGGAGTTGGTAAAATCACAATTATATTTGGTTCCATAGGCTACTATTTGTACATAATAACGGGCTGGATTTTTTTTATTTTTTTTTGGTGCATTAGTTTTTTAAAAGATGATCCACATTTTTTGTAAGAGCATCCACTGGATATCATGGGTAATCTTTTGGACACTTGTTCCTCACGTGAAGATGTGCCTGATGCATAACTGTCTATAATAATTATTTGTTATAAAATAAGCTTCTTGTAAAATAAACAGTTTATTGTAGCATTCACCTTTTAATTTCCATCTGAACATACAGTATTGCAGGTGTGAGAAATAGAACGGAACCACTAATACAATGTGTCAGCCTCAACTGTTGAAATTAAACAATTAAACTCAATCATTAAAATAATAAAAACACAAATGCTTTATATTTACGTCAATAAGTAGACCATCATAATTGTAATAGATTAATACATTCGAAGTCCCGTAAAAATGTGTCAAATATTTGGCACGAACAGGCTAAGGCCTGTGACTTTGGGGACCTGTGCATAGTTTCCAAACCTTGAAAAGCTTGTAATTCTTTGTGAAAATCACCACCTTAACAGTAGCGTAACACTCATGTTGAATAGCCTATAATGTGAAATAAATGTCTATTAAAATGATGTGACGAATTTGTCACCAATATTCCCTCAAGACAATGGTGAGTAAAACCACAAGTCCGGGCGAACACTTACATTACAACACCCCTAAATCTCACCAAAACAATAGAGGTAGGCCTTCTGCGCTTAGCTGTGCATAAGTGCGTGTTGGCTATGGGTCCTCAATGTGTAATCGAACCTGTATGAATTTCGTTAGGTATCAGATTCAGATCATGTTGTTGCTAGTTGTTAGGGACAGGCCGTTAGCCAGCCAGGGCCATTCTGGGCCGGAGCAAGTGGTGATCGTGCGTGCTGCAGCAAGGGGATACAAATCCCATTTCCTACATATCAAATATAAACACAAAATACACGTGAAGATCACAGGTGAGGCAGAGAGAGGCCGCCGGTCTGCACAAGAGGGGATAGAAGCGGCCCGGTCGGCACTAGGATGGACAGCGCGAGAGACAGAGGCTGTTGCGGCATGCGCTCTGGGCCACCGGCGACTCCGCGAGGGCATGAGCACAGCATTGCATGGATCTCGCGGATGCTGAAGTTTCCAAACGGTGAAAGTGGAAAGGGAATATTTAAATTATAGAGTTAGGTTATTAGTCTGTATGATGTAAGAAATACATGGCTTAAAATAACAAATATATACTGTAAAATATATATTTTTTTGGGGGGGGAAACAATTTCACAACTTCAGAGGTATATTCAAAATCTAGCACAGATATTAATGGCACCTCATTAAACACGAGGCCTACTACTAGTACTAAGGTCTAACATAATATTATAATAATATAATATATGCTATAATATTTCATTATTGTTGAAAAGTAGGCCTAATAGTCTATCCATTGATAGACAGCAGATAGGCCTAAATATAGCCTACAGGTCCTACTGATCTAATAAAAGGCCATTTCATAATTGGAGATGAAAACCTGTTATTACGACTAAATAGCCAAACAAATAGCAAAAGTATTAGGCTACAAGGTCTCATAAAAACAGGATTTATTAGATTTTAGTTTAGTTTTTACGGCTGCATGTCAAAATTATAAAATGACACCTGCATAACATTTTTATAGGCCTATTTATTCTATATACCTATTTGGCCAACACTTATTTAGACGATTCATTTTCACACAAACAATTGTGAAATAATAGAAACATACCTTGGGTTGGGAAGATATCTTCGTTTGCACTGAAAAAAAAAAACACTTTCCTTTTCAATTCCGTTTTCACTCCTTGGACAAGCTCATGATGATAGATTGAAGAGGAGTTGGAACAGCGGGACACACAGCTCGCTCTGCTGCTGTCACCGGGACTGGGCTCGCTCTCAGAAGAAGTTATTACAGTTGGTCTGACTGCCTGGCATTAGCCTGGCGAAGACACCAAAACAACAGCGAAAAAACACTTTTAACGGTAACTAAACTATATGACTGATTCAAGCCGCACGTCGGAGCGCTATATGGACCAACGGACCGTTCACTCCACGAAAGTTCGTTAGTTATTTTACCGTTGGTAAAGTTTGTTGGAGTACTTCGATCGGCATAAGCCCCCTTCTTGAAGAGCGAATGAAGCTGAGCTGTGTTGATCACGGCGCACTGCGCATGCGTCCAGCTGCCATGCGTAAACCATTTGGCAAATGTCCAAAGCAGTAATGGGGTACAGGGGTGGGAGGGGGGGGATACCGAAATGACATTCTTATTAATAGTGTGGCCCAAATGATGTGTCAAGTTTTATTTATCCCTCTCCAAACTAGAACAGCATGCTCTCTCCAGCTAACCTACATAATGCCACAACATTCAACCAAACCAAACTACAAAAAAAAGGATAATTTCTCAATCCAGATAATAACATGGATGGGTACTAACGCGCTGACCAATTTCCATACATTAGAAAACGTTTTTTTATTTTATTATTGTACAATGTTGCTCTACATCTCTGTGTGAGCCCTATAACTGCATAAAGTGGATTTCCCTAACAAGTCATCCCAAGTTCCCTAACATATTTTTTTTTTTTTTTTTTTTTACATCACAATTGTTTATTTAATTACATTACAATTAACTCATTATACATTTATAAGCAGGCCTCCACATTAAGCGTCTTGAGTGTATTATGTGATGGGGGCTCTCCACACAACAAGGCCATCAAAATACAAGGCCATCCCCTAATGTTCTGAACACATCCAGTCCTATGCAGCTCCCTCTGTCCCTTAACATCTACACAAACAGCATAAAAAAACTCACTATACCTTTTATGGATACAAATGTGAACAAAGACTAGGTTTATGGATTTAAAAAAACTCACTGATAGAAGAAATGTGTGTGCTTGCTTCAGCCGTCTAGATTTTAGTTATGCCATTTCCTGTTTGAATTCTTTATTATTATTATTATATATAGAGAGAGTTGAAGTCAGAAGTTTACATACACTTAGGTTGGAGTCATTAAAACTCGTTTTTCAACCACTCCACAAATTTGTTGTTAACAAACTATAGTTTTGGCAAGTCGGTTAGGACATCTACATGACACAAGTCATTTTTCCAACAATTGTTTACAGACAGATAATTTCACTTATAATTCACTGTATCACAATTCCAGTGGGTCAGAAGTTTACATACACTAAGTTGACTGTGCCTTTAAACAGCTTGGAAAATTCCAGAAATGATGTCATGGCTTTAGAAGCTTCTGAGAGGCTAATTGACATAATTTGTGTCAATTGGAGGTGTACCTGTGGATGTATTTCAAGGCCTACCTTCAAACTCAGTGCCTCTTTGCTTGACATCATGGGAAAATCTAAAGAAATCAGCCAAGAGCGTGTGCGAGCAAGGAGGCCTACAAAACGGACTCAGTTACACCAGCTCTGTCAGGAGGAATGGGCCAAAATTCACCCAACGTATTGTGGGAAGCTTGTGGAAGGCTACCCAAAACGTTTGACCCAAGTTAAACAATTTAAAGGCAATGCTACCAAATACTAATTGAGTGTATGTAAACTTCTGACCCACTGGGAATGTGATGAAAGAAATAAAAGCTGAAATAAATAATTCTCTCTACTATTATTCTGATATTTCACATTCTTTAAAATAAAGTGGTGATCCTAACTGACGTAAAACAGGAAATTTTTACTAGGATTAAATGTCAGGAATTGTGAAAAACTGAGTTTAAATGTATTTGGCTAAGGTGTATGTAAACCTCAGACTTAAACTGTATTACACTTGCAAATTCCTTTCGAACTTAGCCTATGTATTGCATCTGAAATTCTTGCCTTGAGAGCAGTGATAATAATAACATAGACAATAGTAGAACTAAGAATAAAAACCACACAATAAAGATGTGAGTAAGAAACACAAGAATGCAACTATATACAGGTCAGTGTCAGTATCTTATTCAATGTGCAGGGGACTGGAGTGGTTGTATATACAGGTCAGTGTCAGTACCTTATTCAATGTGCAGGGGTACTGGAGTGGTTGTATATACAGGTCAGTGTCAGTACCTTATTCAATGTGCAGGGGTACTAGAGTGGTTGTATATACAGGTCAGTGTCAGTACCTTATTCAATGTGCAGGGGCACTGGAGTGGTTGTATATACAGGTCAGTGTCAGTACCTTATTCAATGTGCAGGGGTACTGGAGTGGTTGAATGGTCAGTGTCAGTAGCTTATTCAATGTGCAGGGGTACTGGAGTGGTTGTATGGTCAGTGTCTGTAGCTTATTCAATGTGTTGGGGTACTGGAGTGGTTGTATGGTCAGTGTCAGTACCTTATTCAATGTGTTGGGGTACTGGAGTGGTTGTATGGTCAGTGTCAGTACCTTATTCAATGTGTTGGGGTACTGGAGTGGTTGTATGGTCAGTGTCTGTAGCTTATTCAATGTGTTGGGGTACTGGAGTGGTTGTATGGTCAGTGTCAGTACCTTATTCAATGTGTTGGGGTACTGGAGTGGTTGTATGGTCAATGTCAGTACCTTATTCAATGTGCTGGGGTACTGGAGTGGTTGTATATACAGGTCAGTGTCAGTACCTTATTCAATGTGCTGGGGTACTGGAGTGGTTGTATGGTCAATGTCAGTACCTTATTCAATGTGCTGGGGTACTGGAGTGGTTGTATATACAGGTCAGTGTCAGTACCTTATTCAATGTGCAGGGGTACTGGAGTGGTTGTATATACAGGTCAGTGTCAGTACCTTATTCAATGTGCAGGGGTACTGGAGTGGTTGTATGGTCAGTGTCAGTACCTTATTCAATGTGCAGGGGTACTGGAGTGGTTGTATATACAGGTCAGTGTCAGTACCTTATTCAATGTGCAGGGGTACTGGAGTGGTTGTATGGTCAGTGTCAGTACCTTATTTAATGTGTTGGGGTACTGGAGTGGTTGTATATACAGGTCAGTGTCAGTACCTTATTCAATGTGCAGGGGTACTGGAGTGGTAGTATGGTCAGTGTCAGTACCTTATGCAATGTGCAGGGGTACTGGAGTGGTTATATATACAGGTCAGTGTCAGTACCTTATTTAATGTGCAGGGGTACTGGAGTGGTTATATATACAGGTCAGTACCTTATTCAATGTACAGGGGTGCTGGAGTGGTTGTATATACAGGTCAGTGTCAGTACCTTATTCAATGTACAGGGTACTGGAGTGGTTGTATGGTCAGTGTCAGTACCTTATTCAATGTGCAGGGGTACTGGAATGGTTGTGTATACAGGTCAGTGTCAGTACCTTATTTAATGTGCAGGGGTACTGGAGTGGTTGTATATACAGGTCAGTGTCAGTACCTTATTCAATGTGCAGGGGTACTGGAATGGTTGTGTATACAGGTCAGTGTCAGTACCTTATTCAATGTGCAGGGGTACTGGAGTGGTTGAATGGTCAGTGTCAGTACCTTAATCAATGTGCAGGGGTACTGGAGTGGTTGTATGGTCAGTGTCAGTACCTTAATCAATGTGCAGGGGTATTGGAGTGGTTGTATGGTCAGTGTCAGTACCTTAATCAATGTGCAGGGGTACTGGAGTGGTTGTATATACAGGTCAGTGTCAGTAGCTTATTCAATGTGCAGGGGTACTGGAGTGGTTGTATATACAGGTCAGTGTCAGTACCTTATTCAATGTGCAGGGGTACTGGAGTGGTTGTATATACAGGTCAGTACCAGTACCTTATTCAATGTGCAGGGGTACTGGAGTAGTTGTATGGTCAGTGTCAGTACCTTATTCAATGTGCAGGGGTACTGGAGTGGTTGAATGGTCAGTGTCAGTACCTTATTCAATGTGCAGGGGTACTGGAGTAGTTGTATATACAGGTCAATGTCAGTACCTTATTCAATGTGCTGGGGTACTTGAGTGGTTGTATATACAGGTCAGTACCTTAATCAATGTGCAGGGGTACTGGAGTGGTTGAATGGTCAGTGTCAGTACCTTATTCAATGTGCAGGGGTACTGGAGTGGTTGTATATAGAGGTCAGTGTCAGTACCTTATTCAATGTGCAGGGGTACTGGAGTGGTTGAATGGTCAGTGTCAGTACCTTATTCAATGTGCTGGGGTACTGGAGTGGTTAAATATACAGGTCAGTACCTTATTCAATGTGCAGGGGTACTGGAGTGGTTGAATGGTCAGTGTCAGTACCTTATTCAATGTGCAGGGGTACTGGAGTGGTTGAATGGTCAGTGTCAGTACCTTATTCAAGGTGCAGGGGTACTGGAGTGGTTGAATGGTCAGTGTCAGTACCTTATTCAATGTGCTGGGGTACTGGAGTGGTTGTATATACAGGTCAGTACCTTATTCAATGTGCAGGGGTACTGGAGTGGTTGAATGGTTAGTGTCAGTACCTTATTCAATGTGCAGGGGTACTGGAGTGGTTGAATGGTCAGTGTCAGTACCTTATTCAATGTGCAGGGGTACTAGAGTGGTTGAATGGTCAGTGTCAGTACCTTATTCAATGTGCAGGGGTACTGGAGTGGTTGTATATACAGGTCAGTGTCAGTACCTTATTCAATGTGCAGGGGTACTGGAGTGGTTGTATATACAGGTCAGTGTCAGTACCTTATTCAATGTGCTGGGGTACTGGAGTGGTTGAATGGTCAGTGTCAGTACCTTATTCAATGTGCAGGGGTACTGGAGTGGTTGGATATACAGGTCAGTGTCAGTACCTTATTCAATGTGCAGGGGTACTGGAGTGGTTGTATATACAGGTCAGTGTCAGTACCTTATTCAATGTGCTGGGGTACTGGATTAGTTGTATATACAGGTCAGTGTAAGTACCTTATTCAATGTGCAGGGGTACTGGAGTGGTTGGATATACAGGTCAGTGTCAGTAGCTTATTCAATGTGCAGGGGTACTGGAGTGGTTTTATATACAGGTCAGTGTCAGTAGCTTATTCAATGTACAGGGGTACTGGAGTGGTTGTATATACAGGTCAGTGTCAGTACCTTATTCAATGTGCAGGGGTACTGGAGTGGTTGTATATACAGGTCAGTGTCAGTACCTTATTCAATGTGCAGGGGTACTGGAGTGGTTGTATGGTCAGTGTCAGTACCTTATTCAATGTGCAGGGGTACTGGAGTGGTTGTATGGTCAGTGTCAGTACCTTATTCAATGTGCAGGGGTAATGGAGTGGTTGAATATACAGGTCAGTGTCAGTACTTTATTCAATGTGCAGGGGTACTGGAGTGGTTATATATACAGGTCAGTACCTTATTCAATGTGCAGGGGTACTGGAGTGGTTGTATATACAGGTCAGTGTCAGTACCTAATTTAATGTGCAGGGGTACTGGAGTGGTTGTATATACAGGTCAGTGTCAGTACCTAATTTAATGTGCAGGGGTACTGGAGTGGTTGTATATACAGGTCAGTGTCAGTACCTAATTTAATGTGCAGCGGTACTGGAGTGGTTGTATATACAGTGTCAGTACCTTATTCAATGTGCAGGGGTACTGGAGTGGTTGTATATACAGGTCAGTGTCAGTACCTTATTCAATGTACAGGGGTGCTGGAGTGGTTGGATATACAGGTCAGTACCTTATTCAATGTGCAGGGGTACTGGAATGGTTGTATGGTCAGTGTCAGTACCTTATTCAATGTGCAGAGGTACTGGAGTGGTTATATATACAGGTCAGTACCTTATTCAATGTGCAGGGGTACTGGAATGGTTGTATGGTCATTGTCAGTACCTTATTCAATGTGCTGGGGTACTGGATTAGTTGTATATACAGGTCAGTGTAAGTACCTTATTCAATTTGCTGACATACTGGAGTGGTTGTATATACAGGTCAGTGTCAGTACCTTATTCAATGTGCAGGGGTACTGGAGTGGTTGTATATACAGGTCAGTGTCAGTACCTTATTCAATGTTCAGGGGTACTAGAGTGGTTGTATGGTCAGTGTCAGTACCTTATTTAATGTGCAGGGGTACTGGAGTGGTTGGATATACAGGTCAGTGTCAGTACCTTATTCAATGTGCAGGGGTACTGGAGTTGTTGTATATACAGGTCAGTGTCAGTACCTTTTTCAATGTGCAGGGGTACTGGAGTGGTTGTATGGTCAGTGTCAGTACCTTATTTAATGTGCAGGGGTACTGGAGTGGTTGTATATACAGGTCAATGTCAGTACCTTTTTCAATGTGCAGGTGTACTGGAGTGGATATATAGTACATTCGGAAAGTATTCAGACCCCTTCCCTTTTCCACATTTTGTTACGTTACAGCCTTACTCATCAATCTACACACAATACCCCACAATGACAAAGCAAAAACAGGTTTGTAGACATTTTTGCACATTTACTAAAAATAAAAAACAGAAATACCTTATTTACATAAGTATTCAGACCCTTTGCTATGAGGCTCGAAATTGAGCTCAGGTGCATCCTGTTTACATTGATCATCCTTGAGATGTTTCTACAACTTGATTGGAGTCCACCTGTGGTAAATTCAATTGATTGGACATGATTTGAAAGACACACACCTGTCTATATAAGATCCCACAGTTGACAGTGTTTGTCAGAGCAAAAACCAAGCCATGAGGTCGAAGGAATTGTCCATAGAGCTCAGAGACAGGATTGTGTCAAGGCACAGATCTGGGGAAGGGTCCCACAACATTTCTGCAGCATTGAAGGTCCCCAAGAACACAGTGGCCTCCATCATTCTTAAATGGAAGAAGATTGGAACCACCAAGACTCTTCCTAGAGCTGGACGCCCGGCTAAACTGAGTAATCGGGGGAGAAGGGCCTTGGTCAGGGAGGTGACCAAGAACCCGATGGTCACTCTGACAGAGCTCCAGAGTTCCTCTGTGGAGATGGGAGAACCTTCCAGAAGGACAACCATCTCTGCAGCACTCCACCAATCAGGCCTTTATGGTAGAGTGGCCAGACCGAAGTACATGACAGCCCGCTTGGAGTTTGCAAAAAAGGCACCTAAAAGATTCTCTGGTCTGATGAAATGAAGATTGAACTCTTTGGCCTGAATGCCAAGCGTCCCGTCTGGAGGAAACCTGGCACCATCCCTACGGTGAAGCATGCTGGTGGCAGCATCATGCTGTGGGGATGTTTTTCAGCGGCAGGGACTGGAAGACTAGTCAGGATCGAGGGAAAGATGAACGGTGCAAAGTACAGAGAGGTCCTTGATGAAAACCTGCTCCAGAGCCTCAGACAGGGGCAAAGGTTCACCTTCCAACAGGACAACGACCCTAAGCACACAGCCAAGACAACGCAGGAGTGGCTTCGGGACAAGTCTCTGAATGTCCTTGAGTGGCCCAGCCAGAGCCCGGACTTGAACCCGATCGAACATTTCTGGAGACACCTGAAAATAGCTGTGCAGCGACGCTCCCCATCCAACCTGACAGTCTAAAATGAATGTAGCACCTAAGCATTGTAGCTTTAAACGTTCCATAGCTGTTTAAGGTACCACCAACCTCCTGTGGTATATAATTAATTTATAAGTCCAAAATGGATGTAGCAACTAAGGATTGTAGCTTTAAACGTTCCATGGTTGTTTTTCAGATACTTCCACCTCTCTCTGTTAATCTGACATGATGTTATGGCCACGACTCCCTCCGAAGCTGCCTCCTCTCCTTGTTCGAGGCAGGCTTCGGCGTTCGTCGTCACCGGCCTTCTAGCCGCTGCCGCTCCTCATCTCATCATTCCATTTGTTTTGTCTTGTTTATTACACACACCTGGTCCCCCTCATCAGTCTCTGTATAATTATCCCCTCTGCTCCCCCATGTCTTTGTGTGTTATTGTTTCCATGTGGAGGTGTCGCTAGCTCGTGTTGAGCATTATGTTACTTTTATCGGCGGGATATTCACCCGTTTGTTTTTGTTTTCCCAGTGCGCATTTAAGTCGCACTGTATTTGATTTACGCATTGCTGCGGACTGCTGTATTGGCCAAATAAACCCCATTCTATGATTCTCACCTCCTACTTACCTTGTTATAGTTATTCAGGTTCTCTTGTATTGTTTCAATGTTTATTGTTGTTTTAAGTGTCGTACTTAATGATGAATGCAGGCCTTGGGTTGGTTAGACGAGGTTGTTGCAGTCTTAT
>LR778285.1:3032643-3040143 GCA_902810595.1 Coregonus sp. 'balchen' | reverse complement strand
GTTGTCAAAGGGTGTGTGTGTGTTGTGTTGTGGGTTTTTGTGGTGTGTTGGGGGTGGGTTTTGTTGGTTTGTGTGGGTGTGTTGTTGGGGTGTGGTTTTTGTTGTGTGTTTGTGTTGGGGGGGGGGGGGGGAGAGGTAGGAAAGAGGGAGAGAGGGAAAAAAGGGGGAGGGGAGAAGAGGAGAGGGGGGGGAGAGAAGGGGAGAGAGAGGGGGAGAGAGGAAAAAGAGAGAGAGAGGTAAGAGAGGAGGAGACAAGGTGTTTTTTTAACCCCCGCCCCCCGTCCCCCCCCCCCAGAGATGGAAGCCCCCAAAGAAGGGGATCACAGATAAAAAACAAAAAGTCGGCCTTTTAAACAAATATTATTGAAAATGGGGGCCTTTCAAAAATATTATTCAAGATGGCGGAATATAAGCAATATAAGACGGGGGCCCAAACCACATCCCTTAAATTAAAAACCAAACAGCACACCCCTCTTGCCTGCTTGTCACGCTGTCCTGTTTTTGCCCCGTTTTTCCCACTACCCGGTCTGAACTTCAGCATGTTCGTTTAGAAGAAAAAGCTAGCAGAAACGACAGCCTCTAGACATGTAAAAAGGTGTTTTCTGCCCTCTTCACACGTTTTGGACCCGTAGTTTGTTGGTGAGGGAACCCAAAGGGAAATTGAAACTTCTGCCCCTCCCCCCTACAGCCCCGTCCGTGTTAATGGGGGCCTGTTTTGGGGCCCCCTTTTTTCCTGAGTCCACATTGACACGTTTTAGGGAGAGGATGTTGTCCTGGCACCACCTGCCAGGTTACCCCCTCCCATAGGGGTTTTTCTCGTTTTTGTGACAGGCCTATCACGTGTATCAGCAAACTTATTGATGGGTTGGAGTTTTTCTTTTCATGAGTCCCGGGGGAACAGGATACGGGGGGACTGAGAGACCCCTGAGGGGCCCCCCCTTTGAGGACCGGGAGATGTGTTGTTGCCCACCCTTACCACCTGGGGGCGGGCCTCAGGAAATCCCGGGGCCAGGGGGGGGTAGTCCCGGGTCCTTAGCTTGGGATGGTTTTAGGACCATGGGATTTAAAGGAGCTGTAGTCAATGAAAAGCATTCTCACATTGGGTTCCTTTTTTCCCGGGGGGAAAGGCAGTGTGGGAGTGCAGTAGAATTGATCACTGGGATCTTAGGGGGCGGGATTGAATTTGGGGTGGGTCAGGGGTGTCGGAAGGGTTGATGTGACACACTACTAGAATCTGAATCAAAGTTATGTTTCTGATATCTGGGGTTTCTGTCTCCAACCAAGAGGGGCCTACGCAGCACCAATCTTCTGCACGATTCTGTCGACCGGGGCCCTGACGAAAATCTCTAAGAAAAAAAATAAGGGTTTTCCAAAAAGGTCCATTTCCCGTGAGGTTTTGATTATATTTGGTTAATGTTTTAAATGGAACCTAGGGGAGTTTATTTTGCTCAAAGAGAGCCTTTTTTTAGTGGACGCCACAAGGACGAAGGGGGAGCCATTTTGGTGGAACCCCTTTTTTTTTGGAGACGGTGATTGGCGTAAGGGAAAACCCCCTATTTTTGCATACTTTATAAGAAAGGCTAGAGACAAAGGGGGGTTAGAACTCATATTATTTTTGGCCCTTTTCTCCAACCTGCAGGCGTCTGTAATTTATGCTAAAACTTTTGAATTTAATAAACTTATGAAAACTTCAGTATGAGCGGACTCCTTTTTCCCAATGACTAAAACTTTGACTCGACACTACCCCCGGACCACAATACAAATTTCAAAACCTTTTGCCCTAGAGCACCAAAAACGATAATCCCTGGGCCTAAACTCAGTGCCACAGGAACTTCCCAAAAAAGGTAAACGATCTAGAAAAAAGGCCCGAGGGTTTATGCCATAAAAAAGGAAAACATACAATTCGACAAACCATTAGGACTGCAAAAATACTTGAATCAGTTAAGAACCCATTGCCCTTTAGGGTTTTGTGAGGTCTGGGTCCGCTCCCCAACCAAAAATTCCAAAAAGGGAAAACCCCCAAATTAAACTCGCATTAAAATTCAGAAAAAATTCCCCTTGTACACAAACACCAAATAAGCAGCAGAGCAAATTGGGCCGATACCTGCAAATTTATCAAAATCCGAAAAGACCGTTAAATTCACACCACCAAAAAGGAAAGGGGTTCCCAACCTTCCAAACAAACCCTCCCTCAGAAGATAAAATTTGGTGAAGAGCCCCCCTGAAGCTGGTTGGGGCCGTTCCCAAACACAAACAACCCCACGACCCCCAGGACGAAACCAAATTCCCCAAACCAAAAAGAAAAACCCAAAAAGAAAATTACTTGAAAATTTGGGAAAAGAATCAACAAAATAACAGGGGAAAACTAATGTTTTTTTGGGCCCAAACAGAAGTACACGTGGCAAAACCTGCCCATTTTTGACTGACCCAAATTTAAAGGGAAAATTTTGACTATTACAACTCTGAGTAGCCTTGCTTTTGGAAAGGGCCCGCCGTGGGCAGACCGGCCCCAAAAAAGACAGGCTATGTGCACCGCCCACAAAGGGGTAAAACTGACTGATTTTCCTCCCGCCAAAAGAAACCCAAATTTTAGAACAAATATATTTTTCCCCTAATTACACAACCCCAAAAATTAAAAAACAAATCTTGAGAAACTCCCATATCTTTTGGGAAATACCCAGTCCATCACACAGAAAATTTTTTGTGACCTTTGCCAAAAAGAAAAAACCTTTAATAAAACCCTTTTTTATTTTTTTTTTTTTTTTTCCCATTGTACTTAAAGCAAACGTTAAACACTTTTATTTCCACAAATACGAAAATTTGAGGTGAATTTTCTAAAAACTAGGAAAAAGTGACAATAAAAACGTACACAGCGTATGGGGAGTCAAAAAGGGGTGATTCAAAAAGATCAATGCGATGTCTGGGAGTTCAAAAAGAGTCATGCAGATGTCTGGGTAGTTAAAAAAGGGTCAATGCAATAGTCGGGGGTAGTTCAAAAAGATCAGTTAGATATTGGGGGATTTAAAAAAGAGTCAAGCGATAGCGGGGTATTTAAAAAAGATAAAGCAGAAGTCGGGGGTTTAAAAAAGATCAATGAAAATAGTCTGGGTAGTTCAAAAAGGTAAATTCAGATAGTCTGGGAGTTAAAAAAGAGCCAATCCCCGATTTTGGTATTCAAAAAGAAAAAGGCAAAAAGTCTGGTAGTTAAAAAAGATCATGCAATGTCTGGGTTTCAAAAGGTAAAGCGATGTCAGTATTTTCAAAAGGTCAACAAAGCTGGGTAAAAAAAAGGTTTAAAGGCGATATTGGGTGTTCAAAAAGAAAATGCAGATAGTGGGGGAGCTCAAAAGGGGAATGCAGATAGTTGGTGTTCAAAAAGAAAGCAGGGAGCAGAGTGGGAAAGGGAGTGTTTTTCTCTAGCTCTCTACCCTAGGGAGGGAAAACTTCATTTGGTGTTGATAACTAACCATCATTGAGTGGGTTGGTGTTAGTTGTGTTGGATTTTTATTATAGGGGTAGTTGTTGTTGTGGGTTTTCCCGTAGGTTATTGTGGTTGTACAAAAGCACGGCTAGCTACTAGGGGGACCGGCCATTAGCTTCCCCTGTTAAATTTTCTTCTAGAAAACTTTTAAATTTTGTTTTGCTTTCTGCAGTGGGGAACAAAAGGGACATGAATCTCTGTTTAGTGTCAACCCTCTTGGCTTGTTGAACCAAGATTGGGAAATTGGGGGGGAATGGAGCTACGTGTAGCAGCACGGGAAAGCAGGTTCGTGGGACAATTTTCTGGCGTGTTTTTCCCGCCGGGGTGTAGCCAAAGCGAGCAAAGCCGTTTTTTTCAAAACAGAGTCAGTAAAACCAGAGCCATTTGGCGGGTTTAGCACGAAGAAGCGTACCGTTCAAAACAAGCCAACACAGTGGCCATTGTAGACCCCGCCCCTAGCTACCCACGCCCAGCGACTTTACGGTAGCAGCAATTACAATTATTTCCTAGCTACCAATTTTAATTTTGCGCGCAAAAAAGGGAACTTGACACCCCGAATGACTGTTTATGTTTATCACACTTTTGGGTGGTTTGCTGGCCAAGGGTTTTTGGCTTGCGGTGTTACGACTGGCATCTGGTTGCATTAAACACCCATTGGGGTTTTGTTTGGGTTTTTGGCTAAACTGGTGTTAAACGGGGTTTTGGAGCAAATTGGCAGCGGTGTCAAGGGCTAGCTGAAAAAGGGGTTTGATTTATTTTTTTAAACATGAACCGTTCGTGAAAATTTTTAGTTTCGAGGTAAAAGGGGTTTTTTGGTGAGGGGGGGCCCCCCCCCCCCCCGATGCTACTCATTTCCCTTTCCGTCTCCTCTGCATTTTGTGCCTTTGCTACAGGCCCCGTAAATATGCTCTGCCTATCCCTGTTCTCTGTCTCTGCAAAGCACCAACAAAGCACAATCGGCGGCGGTGCCCCCAACCCGGGGGTCCCTGCTCGCACCCCTCACCGGAGTTTTCCGGTCCCGGCAGCCCCCGGAACTCCCTTCTGCGCCCAAAAAAGCTGACTTCATCCCGCCCCATGCCCCTCCGCCCCCGACTTCCCCGGGGCGACGGAAATGGGTCACCCCGAAAACCGGGTATCCACTGCTCTCTCCCGTTGACCAGTGTTTCCATACCCCGAGACTCTGGTGGGGGGGGTGGGACAGGAACCTCATCTCTCCCCAAATGGGCATTTCATTTTCCCCTAACCCATCGCATCTCCCTTTTTAAAACCATTTTTCACAGCACAACCCTTTAAACTTAAAATCCTTTCATCATCGCCCCCAGGTTCCCCTTTGGGGAGTTTATCAACGCTTAGCCTGAAAGTTCCTTTTTGAGGGGGCTCACCCCCCCCTTTTTTTGGGGGGGGAAAAACCCCCCTATGTCCCCGTTTGACCCTTTCTCCTGCCCCCTTCTTTTTTTCCCGTCTTCTTTTGACCTCACCCCATCCCCATCCCCCCATCCCCCCCTACCAAAGCGGCAATACCTGACCTCACTTCCTAATTTTCTGCCCCTACAATCTCATGCAAATCCCCCCCAAGTCTCCCACCACTATTTTTTCCTTTTTTCTCTCGCTCCCCCCAATACTCCCTGCCCACACAATGGTAAGCGCCGCCGCAACCTTCCTCTCTCTCTCCCAAAACCCCCTTCCCTTTCCCCCTTATCTCTTCCTCTGCTCATCCTTCTCCCCCAACTCCTATTCTGCCCCTCAAACCCCCTCCCCCCTCCCTTTTTGCCCTTGACTCCTGTGTCCCCTATCCTCCGGCCGGGGCGGTCCTCCCCCCCCTCCTGGCTTATATCAGCGAGCTCACAGAAAAAAGCTCCGGCAGCGGGGCGAAATGGGAAGAAAACAAAATCCCCACCGACCTGGGACTTTTTACTCCCCCCTCTCCCTTTTTTTTTCTCTGTTTCTGTGCTAAAGGGCCACCTTCTACACTCTAAATTCCAAACTCGCCTCTAACCCTAGGGAACCCTTTTCCACTTTTCCTCCCCCCCTGAAACCCCTCCCCCCACCCCCCCCCCCTCCTCTCTGTGGATGACTTTGCAACCCCTTTGAAAAGAAGGTTTACGACCCATCCTCGTTTTTAGGCAATAACATCGGGCCTGCTCACACTGGGGCCCCACCCATGCTTTGATTTTTTCTCCCCTCCTCTCCTAAAAACCGGAAATTTTACGGGCCGCCCAACAAAAGCCCCCCTTACCCCATCCCTCCTCCTTCTCCCCATTCCGGGACCTTCCCCCTATTCACCCCTATCAAAATATCCTTTACCGGGGGCCTGTCCCCCCCGTTTAAAAAGCGGAGGTGCTCCCCTCCTCAAAAAAACCACCCACCCCCTGGCAAAAACCAGACCTATCCTTCTTTCCCCCCCTTTTTTCCAAAAAATTAGGTGCCGTCTTTTTAAAATCTCTTGCTACTTCTCGAATGACCTTTTGACCCAAAACCCAAACAGGTTTTAGGACGGTCATTCAACTGAGACTGCTTTTCCCTTTTTACGGAATTTTTCCCACTGCTAAGCACCTCCCCTCTGCTCTTGTCCTTTTAGACCGTCTGCGCCTTTGTACTGTGAACCACAATCCTCCTTCCCCCCTCTCCGAGTGGCTCTCCGGCGCGGCTCACTCCGGATTGGTCCACCGACCGGTCGCTCCTCCAAGTGGCGTGGCGGGGAACGTCTCCGCACCCCGCTCTCACCCCGGGGGCCCCCGGGACGGTTCTGGGGCCCCCTCCTTTTTCCCTAACACCCCGTCACTGGCTCTGTCTACCTCACATGGTCTCCCTTCATTGAAAGGGAGATCCAAACAAACTTCTCCTTTCCCCTTTTGAAACAGGGGGAAACCATTCTGGGATGTTGGCAGAAAACATTGGTGCGGGTCCCACCTCAAGCGAACCCTGGAAGACGGGGCTTTCCCCTTCCCCCGGGAAGGACTGCCCTTCCGATCTCCCCATCCGGGTTTACAACTCCCTGTGTCCTCCTCCCAGAGTCAAGACCTAGGCGGGGCCCTGGACAAAAACCCCGTCGTTTTTTCCGCCCCCCCTAAGGGGGTGACCCCTCCGCAGGGTTCATTTCCCACACTTAGATGCGACCCTGCCTTACACAGGAACGCGAGGTCCTGGGGCCAGGCATTGTCTTCCCGCTGGGCTACTGAACCGCGTTTGGTGGGGCCCCGCCTTGCCATTAAAAACCCCAAACTCACCAGAATGCCCAGCCCTCTGGTTTTTAACCCTTCCCAATTTTTTTCACGTCACCCCCCTCCCCCACATCACTGGCTTTCCCTGGTCGCTCCGCTACAAAACCCTGGTCTTGCCTAGGGCATGAGGGGGAACGGACCCTTTTGTACCTTCAGGCTTGATCATCCCTACCCCAAACGGGACATTGCGTTTAACCCCCTTGGGGCCCGCGGCTCCCTTCCTCTCCGGAACCAGCTCCCGCTCAGCCCATCAAACGTTCCTGCCTGGCACCCCCAAAGGTGGAACAACCCCCTCACCGCCAGACAGGGAGTCACTCACCCCTCCGGAGCTTTGAAAACCCCCCCTCTTTTAAAATCCTGGATAGGATAAGTTTCCTTCTAACCCCCCCCCCCCCCCCCCCCCCCCCCCCCCCCCCCCCCAAATGTAAAAGGGGTTTTCCCCCCTGGCTTAGGGTGAACGCACCAATTTGTGAGGCTTTAAGGGCTGAAAAAAGACGTTAAAGTGCCCTTGGGCAAGGGAATTCCCAATTTTTGCGTTGCTAATGACAAAATGAAAATTAAAAAGTAATAGTCGGGTAGTTTTCAAAAAGATCAATGCAGATATATGGGGATTCAAAAGGTCAAGCAATACTGGGTAGTTCAAAAAATTTAAATGCAGAAAAGTCGGGTAGTTCAAAAAAAGTCAATGCGAATGGGGGATTGGGTTTATTTTGTTCAAAAAAGTCAGCAAAAGTCGGGTGTTTCAAAAAAAGGGCAAAGCAAATAAAAAATATGGGTCGGGTTTTTAAAAAAAAGAGG